>CAVMKG010000622.1:5000-43566 GCA_963682025.1 Cordilura impudica
GAGATTATGTGAAGTGTAAAAATTGTGGATGTAAGTATCATTATGCACCGTGCGCTACACTTTCTCAGTCAACTTACAACAACATGACGGCTGAGAAAAAGGCATTATGGAAATGTCCAAAATGTAGAGGCGAGAGAAGCAAATCGCCGAATACTCTCTACCAGACAATGGTTTCCGACTGTCAGCAGCAACAACAACAAGCTACTAAACAGCAACGAGATGAGGACCTTGACAGAGATGAAGGAACTTCGACCTTGAAACGGTTCAAAGAGCTTTCTTTGAACGCGGTCAACTCGAATGTAACTGATTTAAAATCTGACTTTTCATCATTCAAATCGACCGTATCAACCGACATGAATGATATAAAGACCAGTATAGTACAACTAACTGCTAGTATAACTACAACACAAAATGCATTCAGAGAGGAGATCACCAATGCCTTTGTAAAGCTAAACGATGTAATGGCAAACATAGCTACAGAGGTCAGTGAACTTAAAAAACAAAATTTGGAAAAAGACAAACGAATGCAAGAGATGGAAAAAAGAGTGAACACCCTCGAACAACAACTACTAATCAGAAGCATTGAAATAAAAAATGTGCAAAACAAAGAAATCACACCATTTGAAGTTTTAAAAACAATAGCCGCCTCCGTCAATGTTGATATACAATACCATGAGATAAGCAATGCATATCGACTACATAAACAAGAGAAGATAATTGTTGAATTTTGTTCTCTCAATAAAAAAAGAGAACTTATGACAAATCTACGTGGTCATAGGGTAAAAGGAGATGAAATTAATATAAATAACCAAAATAACCAAAATGGTAATAATAACACTAATATCTTCATAAACGATTACCTTACAACTAATAATCGCAGACTACTATGGCTTACAAAAATAAAAGCTAAGGAATCGGGATGGAAATATGTGTGGGTGAAAAATGGTCATCTTCTTGCCAAAAAAAATGAGAACTCAACACCAATACCTATTTCAAATGATTGTGATATTGAACTTATTGCTTAAATAGATAACATTTTCAATCAATACTATACTTTGTATATGAATAAATAAGTTAAATAAAATTTTAATTAATCAAAGCTATAAAAAACAAAGCAAAAATAAACACAAAAAATGAACAATATTATTTTCGAAACAATCGATAGTTTCTTTCAACTGGAAACTAAATATGTAAGTTATCCAAACTCAATAATTTTTTTTAAATATTCGATCACTACGGAAAAATTTTAATAACTTTTTAGCATCAATAAATGCAATAATAAATAACATAAAAATAATCGTTCTTGTAGAAACAAATATTACAAATGAAGAAATCAATTTCTACGGCATAAATGGTTTCAACGCAACGTTCATAAACAGGGACAACAGAGGAGGTGGTGTAGTTGTATACATCAAAGAGAGTATATCTTATACAAGTGTCACAACATATACAAGTTCTTTCGAAACAATAAACATAAACATACAAGCTAATGAATCAATATCGCTCTTTGCTATTTATCGTCCACCCTCTCTTAATGTTAACACTTTCATAAGAGAACTAGATACACTATTACAAACAATAAAGAAAAAACAGCATGCAATACTAGTTGGAGATATTAATATTGATTTACTAAAGCAAAGCACACAAAAAACTGACTATCTTGATATGTTAGCGTCTAATGGTATGCAATCCCTGATTAACGACCATACAAGAGAAGCCACAAACCATAATACACAAAATGTTACACGCACATGTATTGACCACCTCTTTGTTAAGAGTAAACCAACAAATACACAAACATATGCATCAATAATCCAAACAAACATATCCAGATCATTTTACACTCTTTTATTCTGGGTTAAATAACGAAAACAATAATCTCCTCGAAAACCAAAATACACATAACCCAGCAATAAATCAAACACAAAACACTACATTATGCAAATTCAAAATTAACCAACAAATAAATGCAACTAATTGGAACGTTTTATTAAATAATTCAAACCCAAATGATATGTTTAACATAATACAAGAAAAATTTAACATTATATACGCAAACTCAACAAAAACGATTAAAAATAAAAATAAAAAGAACAACAAAATCCGTGGATGACAGAAAATTTAATACAATGTTGCAAATATAGGGATAAACTTTTTAAAAAATGGCTCCTAAATAGAAACAATAAACGAATTGAAACTGAATATAAAAAATATAGAAATGTTTTAAATAAAAAACTCATTTATGCAAAAAATTGCTACTATAAGAATAAATTTTTTGAAAATAGATATAATATGCGCGCCATATGGCAAACAATAAACGAAATAATCGGGAAAAAATCAAATAATATAGATGAAATAATTTTGCAGAATTTCCGAAACATGAACTTAAATGAAATTTGCGATAATTTTGCTAAAAATTTTAAAATCAATGTTGAAAATATATTACATAACTGTGAAATAAAAACAATAAACCAATCTTCACTAATGTTGCAAAACTCACTTTACTTAACAAATACAAACGAGCAAGAAATTTTCAATATTATAAGCAGTTTAAATACAAAGAAAAGTGCTGGATTTGACGGTATTCGACCTATGGACTTAAAGAACAATGCCAGTGTAATGACTCCTGTAGTAACTAAGCTAATAAATTTGATATTAAACACTTCAATTATACCAGATACTCTGAAAATATCTTATATCCGTCCAATTTACAAGAATGGTAAGAAATCTGACGTAAATAACTATCGTCCTATATCCATTTTATCAGTGATTGAAAAGATAATGGAAGAAATAGTTTGTAGACTTAAATAAATATAAAATGTTAAATATTAACCAATATGGGTTTCAAAAGGGACAAAATATCAATAAATTACTTGGAAACTTCTCTAACTTCGTTAATGACCAGTTAAGTAAAAATATTCATTGCCTAACGATGTTTATAGATTTCAGCAAGGCTTTCGACACACTTTCGCACGCTAAACTTCTACTGATGTTAGAAAAGATTGGAGTTCGAAGTAAATGCTTGGACTGGTTTAGAAGTTATTTGTCATTTAGGAAGTTTTATGTAAAAATCTCCAAAACTCTAAGTGAGGAAACGGGTACTGAGTATGGAGTACCTCAGGGCTCGAAATTAGGTCCCATTCTGTATATAATATATACTAACGAATTAATAAATATCTTAACAATGAGCAAGATATACGCATATGCCGATGATACAGCTATGGTTGTTGCACACAAAGACATCGATGTTGCTGAAAAAATAATGCAAGGAGAACTTGATAAAGCTCTAAGATGGTGTCATGATCATGGATTAATAATTAACTCATCAAAAACCAAAATAATGCATATCAAGCCCACACATTTTTCTTACAGAAACATAAAAATTAAGTTTCATGACACAGAATGTCTCCATAGAAGAAAATTACTGGATCTAAATTATGAGGAGGATACATGTTCAATTATGTTGGAATTGGTGAGCACTTACAAATATCTCGGGATCTATGTGGATCAGAACTTCAAGTGGAATATTCATATAGACCAACTCCGTAAAAAACTAAGATCAGCAGCATATATGCTAAGCCATCTCAGTTACTGTTCCAGTCACACAGTACTCAGGCAAGCGTACTTTTCACTAGTAGAGTCATACTTACGTCACGGAATAACAGCTTGGGGAAATTCCACACATTGCAACAGCCTTCAGAAATCCCAGAACCAATTACTTAAAATATTAGCTAAAGAAAGTCCTAACATAACTCGTCAATACACATCAAACGTAACCAATCCTATATCCAACAACACAACTAACACCGGAAACTATATTGTACTAAATGCACAGTCACAACAAACCACCAACAACAGTACAACACAAAACAACAACAACAACAATACAACACAAAACACCAATAACTATACAACACAAAACACCAACAACAATACAATACTAAACACCAACAACAATGCAACACAAAACATCAACTATGATACAACAGAAAACACAAACAACAATACAACACAAAACATCAACAGCGTCTATAATATTACCGACAACACCATCACAAAAGACCTACGTGTATTAAATATAAAAAACATATTTTATACTACAATGGCCATAGAGTTCTACAACGATGGCCGATTTCTACAGAAAATCGACCACCGTTACCAAACAAGAGGAATTGCGGAAGGAAGATACCAGGTACAACAATATCACAACAATTATGGCAAATCTACATTATCTGTCACACTTCCCAAAATATTTAATAGCATGCCGCACGATTTGATACACACAACTACTAATAGTAATAAGAGAAAGAAAATTTTTAAAAACTATTTCATCAACCAGCAATGAATGCTACCTAACTTATTAATTAAAGTTATTTGTTTTTTTTTGTTTATCTACCTGCAGACAAGCCTTAGTGGCTTAGCAAGGTTACTAACATAAATTGTAAACTTTAAAATTAATAAAATAAAACTTTGAACTTTGAAAAAAAAAAAAAAAAAAAATTATTATTATTATTATTATTATTATTATTATTATTATTATTATCATTATTATTATTATTATTATTATTATTATTGTTATCATTATTATTATTATTATTATTATTATTATTATTATTATTATTATTATTATTATTATTATTATTATTATTATTATTATTATTATTATTATTATTATTATTATTATTATTATTATTATTATTATTATTATTATTATTATTATTATTATTATTTCGCCGTTTTGTAGATTTACAGATTTTTAAATTTTGTCCTTTATTTAGAGTAAATTGCATTTAAAGTTGCTACTAACAATACATAAAATTATACATATGCTATGTATGTATTAAATTTATTATGTTTGTTAATGAGTTTGTTATCTTAATTCACAATAATAATAAACCAAAAAAATGTTGGTTTGTGAATTGGCTAAGTTGAGAAATAAAAAGCTGCCTAGAAAGTGTACTCGAGTTTCGAGTGCTGGAATCTGCTAGTTTAATTAATTAGTTATTATTCTAAATATTTCAATAAAACCTTTTTAAATCCTGAAATTGACCTAGAGAATTTACGTTCCTCGTACGGCAACAAAGAATTCCAAAGCCTTATCACTCTTACAACAAATGAACGACTCATAATGAGTGATGAATATCTTGAAACAAGAAGCGAATGTGTCCTTGCCGAATGACTGAAACTAAACCTTTCTAGCAGTTACGGAGAATTTCCATATTTAAAAATTTTATAAAATTGAATCATTATCCTAAGATCAATAAAACTTTTAAAATCTCATCCAAGGATATTCATTGCCTAAGACGTCAAATGTGTATGATCCCTATAGTGAAGTCCAAAAATATAACGGATTATCCTATTAAAACATTGCCTAAGCTTCAAAAAATTGTGTTGCGACATATCGGAATAAATTTCTAATCCATAAAAAAAATAAAGGCAGACACAAAGCCAAAGCAATTCTTTTCCTCACATCGTGTGGCAGATATAGTCCTACATTGTAAAGACGTTTTAACACAAAATTAACTCTGAGAATCACATGGTTAACATGAAAATCAAAATTTAAATTTCTATCAATATAAATTCCCAAAGTTTTATAATGAGACACAAACTCAATTCTTTCTCTATCCAATATTATGCCTGGAATTGAGTTATATTGTGAAAACCATATGCAGCGTGTTTTGGAAAGATTTAAGCATAGAAAATTTAATGTCGACCACTCCATAATTCGATACAAGTCGCTATTTACGTTGGCTTCCAGAAAACTAAGGCCGAGACCATTGTCATTTGCTAAAAGCTGAATATCATCGGCATATGTATAACATCTAAAAAATTTAATTTGCTGATACAAATCATTGATATAAATTATAAATAGAAGTGGGCCAAGTACAAATCCCTGCGGGATACCTCTAAAAGTCTTTAATGTTGTTGAGCAAATTTCATTCGATGTACATATTGATATCTATTATTTAGAAATGACCAAAATAAATTACATGCAGAAATTCCAAAATCAAATTGATAAAACAATTTGTTACAAAACATTTCATGACTTAAGGAATCAAAAGCTTTACTGTAATCCAAAACAATGAGTACCAAACTTAGTTTTTTATCCAAATTAGTCCTTAAATTTTCTGCAGTATCTAATACCAAGGCTGTTGTATTGTGACGTTCTCTAAAACCGGACTGGAATTGATTTAAATAACTACCGGAGTTCAGTTGTCCCTCTATTTGATTCCTTAGTAAAACTTCGAGAATTTTAGAGGTAGCATTTAGAATGCTAATGAGTCTAAAATCTGAAACTTGTCGAGGGGTTTTAGTCTGTGGAACCGGAATAATTCTTCCAACTTTCCAAATTTTTGGAAAACTAAAAGAGGTTATAATTGTATTAAAAATACAAAGCAACTGACGAGAAATACTTTCAAAAATTAATTTTATAAATTTTATGGTTATTACCATCGGGCCCAATGGCATCTATAATATTAACAGGCAAGGCGATTTCTTGTGACCGATGTAAGTTTCACAGTTTTACCCCGATTTTGAAAAAAAAATTATCATTTGAAAGATATTTCTTTTTAGCTGTTACCCAGATTTACTGATTTTCATCGTCTGGAATATTTTTTTGCAGTTAGGATCGTTTAAAGTTGCTACTAACACATACATAAAATTATACAATGCTATGTCTGTGTTTATTAAATTTGTTAATGTATTTTTCTTATTGTGTTGAGTTTGTTTTCTTCATTGAAAATTTGTTGAATTGTGAAGCATACCTTTAGGGTCTTTATTAAATGAAAAATAAAATTTCCTAGAATTTGCATTCGAATTTCGAGTGCTGAAGTCTGCTAGTTTGTCTTAATGGTCATCATTATATACTTATATACTTCAAGCTTATTAACATTACGGAAGGTGAAACCATTTTCAGTTACAGAATTCCGAAAGGGAAGATAAATTTTATTCGGAAGATTAATAGAAGGAAGAATTGAGCTTTTGTTGAACTCCTCAACATCAATCTGACCGGCCCTATTATCATCACCTAGAATTCCATCTGATGACAGCTTATTCCACATTTGTGAATTGGAACATCCTTCAAAATATTGAATGGAAACATTTCTTCTCCCATGCTTATAACGTTAACCTTATAACCGATTTAATTTTATTCCGGTGTTTACAGTAAATTTTACGATTTTCGACAGACCCAGTTTCGCAGTACGCTCGCCATGCTAAATCTCTACAAGTTCTTGGTGCTTTTATTTCTGGAAAATCCATCCATTTATCACGTTTCCGAGACGAAGATCTTATCAATGGAACATTGTCATTAAAAATGTTGGTAATAATTTATAATATTAATAGGGCGATTTCTTGTGACCGATGTTTTGTTCTACCATTTTATCCCGATTTTGAACAAGCGTATATTATATGAAAATTATTTCTTTTTAGTCGATTTGCAGATTTACAGATTTTTAAATTTTTTCCTTTATTTTGAGTAAATTGCATTTAAAGTTGCTACTAACACATACATAAAATTATACAATTCTATGTGTGTGTTTATTAAATATATTGTGTTTGTAATAAAAATGAGTTTGTTTTTGTGTTGATTTGTGAATTGGCTACAATTGATTAGCATACTTTTAAGGTCTTTATTTAATGAAAAATAAAATTTCCTAGAATTTGCACTCGAATTTCGAGGGCTGGGATCTGCCATTCATATTAAAAGCCTTATAGTCTCTATACCAGTATTCATTCGTTTTTCGTTCAACTTTGGCGCAATACGACAGTAAAACAAGTGCATTCAGAATTCAATGCAGGGATTTGGTACTGACCCTTTTGTAAAACACATGTAATATCTGATACAAAGAAATAATATTCGTCACAACTTCCATGCTAATAATTGGAAGACAGAGAAAGAATGTTTCCTTGTCATTACTATCTGGAGAATACCGATATATTTCATTAAAGCCAACAGTGATGCCAAAGTGTCATTTTATTTTGTTTTCAAATGACTACGCCAATGAAAATGGGGCCGAATATCTTCGAGAACCTATAGAGTCACCGAAAAACATTTGAAAGCATGTTAGCGGAATTTTTAGGCTGCTCATATAATCCAATTAGTCGTTGATAATGGATTTTAACTAGATACTGCCATCTCTTGATTTCTTCGAATTGAACTGAAGATTGTCATTAATATTTTTCTTCAGGTGTAAGTATAAATAGCTACCAGCAATTAAACTCATAATAGAATCCCAAAACACTAGCAGCTATTTAAGCCACCACCCAGTTAATCCAGCCCAAATCAATTGTTCTTTCGTTGAACCTACAGCAGCATTAACAGGCAGCATACAAACAAAGGGTCCAGTTGGATGAAGAAATTAATGGACGGACAGCTACACTTTGGTTAGAGGTTTTTTCGTTCTTGAACCAAAACTAAGACAAAGCTAAAGTTTTTTTTATGTAACAAATTTTAACGGGAAATTGCGCACGTGTTGAAGAAAAAGAATTACGATTATAAAGCAAAAAAAAAAAAACTACGAAATTATCTTATTATATAACAAGGGAAGTAAACCTTGGAAAACAGAATTATCAATCTTTGAAATATTTCAAATATATTTTTTAAGAAATAATAACAAAGTATTAACCACAATATGGTATCCATCCCTTTTTGAAAAATATAAGAATTTGCTGTTCAAGAAAATTACATAAATTTTTAACGATAATTCTGTAAATAACATCTACGTTTCGAGTACAATTGCTGGCTAAAGAAAAATCCAAACGGAATGAGAAACATAAAAAAGTTATAATGTTCTTATTCCGTTATTTCCAACTCATCCGCGAAGACTAACAGGTAAGCAAGACCTACACAACGTTACAAAGTGGAGGAAAGTTAATCGATTGTAATGAATAATTGATTTGATGTCAAGTGTTTGTGGAGGCGAAGGCGGCTAGGGCATATGTTGCACTGAGTAATGTAAATAATAACCATAAAAGAAATTCGTGCACATTCTTAAACTAATGACAGCACAAAAGCACACATACACAAAAAACTGATTTTCAGAAATATCAAATAATAAATTCATTATATTGTTATGTGAAACGGAAACGGAAAATAGGTTGAAAACCATAATGGCAAGTATAAAGCTATGAAAAATAAAGCATACCTTTAGGTAAACCATATGAAATAAAGGATTTCCGTTGAAAAAGGCCTCTTAAATATAAATATATATTTAAGATTTGTTATTCTAAATATTAAATAATATCCATAGCTTACATTCTATTCGCATTAACTATGATGACTATAGAGTATTTTAAAACAAAAAAAATTTGGTAACTTAAACTTTTATGAAGAAATATATAAAGTTTAAGGTTGTTTTAATGTGGTGCGGAGGAAAATTTCAAAAATTTTAATTTAACTAATCTAACCCAAAAAAAAACAAAGTTTTTATTAAAACTCTTTCTTAACTTATACATATAAGTTTTGAATCTCTCCGTGACTGTGCGTAACTTTGCGTGACTGTTTTAAAATTACTCTTTGGCCACAACAAGTCTATGGACAAAGTTTCAGATCGATCGGATGAGGGAAAATGGGGTTTAAATCACTCCGTGACTGTGCGTGACTATGCGTGACTGTTCGTGACTATCTTAAAATTAATCTTTGGCCACAACAAGTCTATGGACCAAGTTTCAGATCGATCGGATGAGGGGAAATGGGGTTTAAATCACTCCGTGACTGTGCGTGACTATGCGTGACTGTTCGTGACTATCTCAAAATTAATCTTTGGCCACAGCAAGTCTATGGACCAAGTTTCAGATCGATCGGATGAGGGGAAATGGGGTTTAAATCACTCCGTAACTGAGCGAGACTATGCGTGACTGTGCGTGACTAAGTCGAAGTTAATTTTTTTTCACAGCAAGTGTATGGACCAAGTTTCAGATCGATCGGATGAGGGGAAATGGGTTTTAAATCACTCCGTGACTGTGCGTGACTATGCGTGACTGTGCGTGACTAAGTCGAAATTAATTTTTTTTTACAGCAAGTGTGTGGACCAAGTTTCAGATCGGTCGGGTGAGAGGAATTGACATTTAGATCACTCCGTGACTATGCGTGACTGTGCATGACTAAGTCGAAGTTAATTTTTTTCACAGCAAGTGTATGGACCAAGTTTCAGATCGATCGGGTGAGAGCAATTGACATTTAGATCACTCCGTGACTATGCGTGGCTGTGCGTGACTAAGTCGAAGTTAATTTTTTTCACAGCAAGTGTATGGACCAAGTTTCAGATCGATCGGGTGAGAGGAATTGACATTTAGATCACTCCGTGACTGTGCGTGACTATGCGTGATTGTACGTGACTACTCCAAAATTAATCTGTAGTCACAACAAGACTATGGGCCAAGTTTTAGATCAATTGGATAAGGGGGAAGGGGTTGCCCCATGACAGACAGACAGATAGAGAGTATGAGTTAAAAGAAGGAGTTTAATAAAAACTAGCGAATTCCCACCCCCGAAATTCGAGTGCAAATTCTAGGAAATTTTTTAAAAAATTAAATATGCTAATTAATTATAGCCAATTCACAAGTCAACACAAAAAACAAACTCATTTTTATTATAACCACATTAACAAATTTAATAAACTCGCACATAGCATTGTATAATTTTATGTATGTGTTACTAGCAACTTTAAATGCAATTTACTCAAAAATTTTAAAATCTCTAAATCTGGTGAACAGCTAAAAAGAAATACCTTTCAAATAATATACGTTTGGTCAAAATCGGGATAAAACGGTAGAACAAAACATCGGTCACAAGAAATCGCCTAGCCTATTAATATTATAGATATTTATACGCAACAGAACATTTACATATAGATATGTAGAAGCGATGCATACACATTTTGTTTGCTTACTGTACAAGTGAAAAAAAAAAACAACAACAACAAGAAAAAAAGTGTGTGCTTCGCTAATAAACAAACAAACTAAAATGTAATTGTCTGTGTTTACATTTATGGCCATTGCATTTAATAACTGCTTTCAACTAAAAAAACACAAAAATAAAAAAAATTTTTTTTAATTATCTTATTAATTTCGAACATCATTTTAAAAGATCTTGCCATTATAATTTGAAATTTAGTCATGTTTGTCTTTATGTGTTGACAACTTTGGTTATAATATTGTGCTTAGAATACGGTTGGACGGTATCAGATATTCAGCACAGCCGAATTTAACACGCGTATTTGTTATTAATATGTTCATGTAAAAAATTGAATAAAAAACACTGATGTATGTTTTGATTTTAAATTAAAAATATTACTCATACGTATGTGTGAGTACCTATAATATAAATAGGCTAGGCGATTTCTTGTGACCGATGTTTTGTTCTAACGTTTTATCCAAATTTTGACCAACCCTATATTCTTTGAAAGGTATTTCTTTTTAGCCGTTTTACAGATTTACAGGTTTTTAAATTTTTTCCTTTATTTTAAGTAAATTGCATTTAAAGTTGCTACTAACACATACATAAAATTATACAATGCTATGTGTGTGTTTATTAAATTTGTTAATGTGTTCGTAATAAAAATGTTTTTTGTGTTGATTTGTGAATTGGCTATAACTGATTAGCATACTTTAAGGGTCTTTATTTAATGAAAAAATAAAATTTCATAGAATTTGCATTCGAATTTCGAAGGCTGGAATCTGCTAGTTTGTTATTAATATATCTATGTGTGTAAAAAATAGAAAAAAAAATACTCATATATGTTTACTTTTATATTAAACATATCACTTATACGTATGTAACAGTTGGGCGGAAAAGTCTTCTACATTACAGAGAAATAAATCATTTTTTTGTGGCAAAATTCAATTTTATTTATCAACATAGTTGCCTTCGAGGGCGATACAGCGATTATAACGATCTTCCAACTTTTCGATACCATTTCTGTAGTACGATTTGTCTTTAGCCTCAAAATAGGCCTCTGTTTCGGCGATTACTTCTTCATCGGTCTTAAATTTCTTCCCAGCGAGCATCCTCTTGAGGTCTGAGAACAGGAAATAGTCACTGGCGGCCAGATCTGGAGAATACGGTGGGTGCGGAAGCAATTCGAAGCCCAATTCATGCATTTTTGCCATTGTTTTCAATGATTTGTGACACGGTGCATTGTCTTGGTGAAACAACACTTTTTTCTTCTTCATATGGGGCCGTTTATTCGCGATTTCGTCTTTCAAACGCTCCAACAACGCTGTGTGATAATCGCTGTTGATTGTTATTCCTTTCCAAAGATAGTCGATGAACAATATACCATGTGCATCCCAAAATACGGACGCCATAACCTTGCCAGCCGACTGTTGCGTCTTTCCACGCATTGCATTCGGTTCGTCGCTCGCTCTCCACTCCGCTGACTGCCGATTGGACTCTGGAGTGTAGTGATGGAGCCATGTTTCATCCATTGTCACATATCGATGCAGAAATTCGGCTTTATTACGCTTAATCATCTCCAAACACTGCTCAGAATCATCAACACGTTGTTGTTTTTGGTCAATTGTGAGCTCGCGCGGCACCCACTTTGCACAGAGCTTTCGCATGCCCAAATATTCATGCACGATATGTCCAACATGCTCTTTCGAAATCTTCAGAGTCTCAGCTATCTCGAACAACTTCACTTTACGGTCATTCAAAATTATTTTGTGGATTTTTTGATGTTTTCTGCGGTAACAACCTCTTTTGGACGTCCGCTGCTTTAATCGTCTTTGGTGCCCATATGGCCGGTTTTAAATTTCGCAAACCAATATCTTACGACTGAATAATCGGGAGCAGATGTTGGATGATGCTTATCAAGCGATTTTTTGGCTTCAGAAGCATTTTTTCCCATGGCAGACAGAGAGTATGAGTTAAAGGAAAGAGTTTAAAAATTGATTAAGAAAAGGGGAAACCTTAAAATTTTTGCTAGACCTCATTCGATAAATTTAGTCCAACTTGCTTTGCTGAAGGTATTTGATGATAAAAAAAATTAAATGAAAAACCGTCAATGGTTCTTGAGTTATAGCTGAAAAGGTTTTGGACTGGAGCAACCAAATATCTTTCCTAGGGTAATTTGGTGGGCTGAATTCGAGTCGAATTGGTTTTTCTCTATCAAGTCAGGTTTTCGAGATACAAAAAAATGTTTTTATACGTTTTTTACATAAAAAATCATTAGTTTATTTAAAAATCAATGAATTTTCAAAAGTGAGTGGCCTTATTTGAACGTCGTTTGTATTTTTTTTTGTTTTATAAAACAATTTCTTTTTCAAAAAACTTCTTATATCCGTTTGTAAAATTAAGCAATTAAAAAAAATATTCAAAAGATGATAGTTATTTTTTTTATTTACTTATTATCTATCATTATTTTACTAATCTATAATACTAACAAGCAAGGCGATTTCTTGTGACCGAACTAAGTTGGTCAGTTTTAATCCTATTTAAACCAAGCATCCCTCATTTGAAAGGTATTTCTTTTTAGCTGTCCACAAGATTTACAGATTTTTAAATTTTTTTTTGAGTAAAATGCTTTTGATGTTGCTACTAATAAATACATTAAATTATACAATGCTGTGTTTGTGTTAATTAAATTTGTTAATGTGTTTGCAAAAAGCCCTGTGTTCAATTGAAAAATAATTTTGGACATGAACCAATAACGGCAATAACGACAAAAATAGGTTTGGATATAAACCAATAACGACAATAACGACATAAATAAATTTGGACATAAACCAATGACGACAATAAGAAGTGTTGAATTGTGAATGGTCTCATAAAATAATTTATTATATGAAAAAATAAAATTTCCTAGAATTTCGAGGGCTGGGATCTGCTAGTATTTATAAAAGAACTTATAATAATTTATAAAAATTAAATAGATTAATTTATCGCATATAAACTCAACAGAAATTTATAGGAAAAAGAAAAAACGTACGTATATGCTAGATACAAAAAAGAAGGAAAAGAAAAAAGAAAGAACTTAAAAATGAACAAATGGTAGAAGGAGGTTATAACACAACCATAACCACAATAACGTTGGTCATCTACATTTAATAGATTTGTTAGTAGGCGTCAGATTAAACTCCTCAGATGTTCGTGATTTGAGCTTCTACATTTTTGATTAAATGTATGAGTCATTTCTTCTATTACGGTATTTGTAAATTTGATGTAAGCTTTTGGTCGAAAATCTCCAAGGGAGATTGTGTATGATTTCCAGATTCTTAATTTGGATAATTTGTAATATTCTTTTATTTGTATATTTTATTTTGTATAAAAGAAGTTTATTCTTAATATTTAGTTAACTTTTTGTATTTAGAAGCGGAAGGAGTGATCCAACACATTTGATTGCCTTCGAACATCTAATTTCTAAATGTTCTTTAAATTATAGTTTACGATCAAGTGTGACCCCCTAGATAATTCATAGAATCTGAAAAAGGAATCAATTTTCCTTGGACTGAAAATGGTCGAGATGGAACTCTCTTACGAAATCTGTTAAAAGGAAAAAATAAAGAAACCTGCTTTCCAAAAAAAAAAAAAATACCTTTTTAAAACTAAAATTAAAAAAATACCTTTCTTATTAGTTTAGTAATATTTATTTATTTATTTTTCGGTCTATGGATACAATATTATCCTTACAGACTAGCAAAAAAACGTAAAAATATATTATTTAAAAGAACTTAACATTATTTAAAGTAAGTCTAAATTGGATATGGGGAACAGTAATATCCAAAATATTGCAATAATTATTAAATAATCTACAAGCCTTTGTAAGCGGTAAATTTAATGCATAATCTGTTTTATGTATATCAACAAAAAAAATGTATCAATTCTGCGTAACACCTTTGGAGGAACATATATACCGTGTAAAATATTTAAAAAATATATATTTCTTCTAACTTCCAAAGTTTTCATTGGAAATAGAGCACACTTACATTGCATATCTCAGCATATATATAAGAAAAATAAAATTACAACACAGAACAAATATATAATGCAGCCTGAAATGAATCGAACCATCACTTCTAAGAGCTTCTTGACAAAGAAAATCGGTCCGTCGCACTGTGGTCAATATTTTGAGATAGCGGCTAAAACTCCTTTTGGTTTTTGTTCTCCGATTTTAAAGTTATTAGACTCATATGAAAGTAGACAGTAGTAAACCTCGGGAGCCAAAAAATTAGAACTCTATTTCAACTATTTCACTGAGAACAGGGTGGTCCAAAATGGGCTTTTTCAGAATTTAGTAAATTGATGATATTTTTAGTTAATTTTTAAAGTTTAAATGATCATAACTTTTTTGTTTTTCAAGATTTTTGGACGAAATAAATGTGTGTTGTAACTTAACTTATTTCCTATTACTGGTAAAAAAATTTAAGCTCTTTCAGAACAATTAAATTTTTTTTTTAAAAAAGGTCAAATTTCTCGGAAATTTCCTACTTCATAGAGCACAACTCCTGTGAGTCAAGCTGAGTCAAAACACAAATTTAATATTTTGTAGTCCTAACTCTCCCCTACATTCTTATATATATACATGTCCATGCATCGGGACTGCACTTTTTGAGCTACAGCAATTTTTCTGACCCAAGGTAAGATATTCGGTACAAATGCACGTCATATTTTTTGAGAAGATATTTGTATGTGAAAGTGGCTATTATGCATATATTTTGATGAAATTTTGTGCAAGAGTTCTTATTGACCCAAAAAATAATTCTGTTGAAATTAGGAGAAGTTGGCCCATATTTGGACCTAGTCCACATAGAAGGGTGTATCAAAATTTTGACAAAAATGACAATAGAACTCTCACATTATGTGGTATCTGGCAATTCATTTGGAAAAGGTAAAAAAGATTTTATTGCCATCTAATATTACACAACTTAAATATGTGAAAATTGCAAATAAATTTAAAACCAATGGAAATAACTGGTAAAACCAAATACCTATTATATTATTGCCAGTACCTGTTAACTCTCAAATTATGTGGTATCTAGCAATTCATTTGGAAAAGGTAAAAAATATTTTATTGCCATCTAATATTACACAACTTAAATACGTGAAAATTGCAAATAAATTTAAAACCAATGGAAATAACTGGTAAAACCAACTACCTGTTATATTATGTTTCAAAGAGGTAAAAAAGATCATGTTGAAACTTAGCAATAGTATATTAATCCATGCATTCATTTTGTTTCTTCATTATTGTTTAAACAATGGCTAAATTCAGGTATAGTATTCTATCTGATATATATTTTGAACGGAAAGATGAAAACGACATTATTTTACATATAATGAATAATCCATTCTTCAAAATATGCGACAAACAAGAAATTAAAATTCATAACTTAAAAATAAAAAACTTTTTAAATATTTTAAAAAACGGTACAATCAATGTTCCAGAAACAAGAAATTGTTTTACTCACGCAACCAAGAATGGCTAAGAAATAAACTTATTTTTAAAAAGCCATCAGTAACTACCACGGAAACTGGAAAAGGTGGTCGACCAGCAAAGCCAATTGATAATTGTAGTGAAAGATCACGAAGACGCAAGTTTAAACATATCAATGAAGAAGTTTCTTGTAGCATCATAAAGGATTCATTTCTGCATCAAATTCAACCATCGAAAACTAAAAAGGGTAAAATTGCTATCATTGAAAAAATAGTGGAAGCAAGCTCCAGATGCACAAAAAGGATTTTAGAAAGTATGCCGACACCAACTGAAGAAAATAAATTTACTCCAGAAGAAGCATTTGCACTATTTTTGGATTTGAAAATGACTAAAAACCAATATACAGAATTGCGGAAGCGAACCAATGAAAAAAATTGTGGAATTTTTCCATCATATCGAGATATAGTTTCTGCCAAAAAAGATTGCTTACCTTCACCAACTGCTATTAGTGTAACTTCAAGTTCAGCAGAAATAAAATTGCAGGATCTTCTTGAACACACTGCAGAACGATTATTAAAGACATTTGATGCTGACTATTTAAAGAAGTTTAAAAATTGCATGACTTTAATTTCTAAATGGGGATGTGATGGGTCCTCTGGCCAGAAACAATACAAACAATGTAATGCGGAAAATTCATCAGATGCCAATTTATTCATGATTTCTTTCGTTCCATTACGTTTAACAAAAACTTATATTGGTTCAGAGCCGTCAACTAGTAGAGCTGCAGAGATAGATGTATGGAAGAATGAAATTCCCTCGTCAACAAAATTTTGTAGACCAATAAAGTTTGCTTACAAAAAGGAGATTCAAGATGTCATAGATGAAGAAGTTCGAAAAATAAATGATCAAATTAAAGAACTTCAACCAGTAACATTTAAATTTGATGACCAAGACATTGAAGTAAATTTTAAAATGTGTCTCACAATGATTGATGGAAAAGTTGCACAAGCTTTAACCAAAACAAAGTCATCGTCAAGCTGCACCATATGCCAAAAAACATCAAGTCAATTGAGCCAACCACCTCTTCATGCTAGAATTCGTTTTATGGAGCATATTCTTAAATTGGGATACGATTTGGAATTTGGCCCGTTAGGCGAAACAGTGAGAAACAACAAAGAAAATTTGGAAAAAAGAAAGCAAAAAAAAAAAAAGATATTCAAGAAAAATACCGTGAGATAGGTCTTATAATTGACCAGCCAAAGCAAGGAGAAGGAAATTCTAATGATGGAAACACAGCAAGGAGATTTTTTTCCGATCCAGAAACTGCAGCTTCTATAACTGGAGTAGATTATGATTTAATACGACGATTCCAAATCATATTACAAGTTATAGCATGAAGCAAAAAGATAGATGCAAAAAAATTTGGTCAGTATGCTAATGAGACAGCAACCCTTTATAACCAAAAATATTCTTGGAGACATATGCCAACCACAGTTCACAAAATTTTGTTCCATGGGGAACAAATAATTCAGCACAATATGCTTCCAATTGGAGATCTCTCAGAAGAAGCCCAAGAAAAAAGGAACAAAGACTACAGATTCTTTCGCGAGCACAATACAAGAAAAATTTCCAGATATTGTACTAATGAAGATCTTATTAATATTTTGTTGTGCACATCAGACCCATATATGTCCAGTATTCGACAAAAATGGAAATCAACCTCATTAGAGTTAGATGAAGAAGCTAAACAACTACTGCAAAATGAAAATCAAAGAAAAAAATTTTTACTAATATTGTTTAATTAATACTAGTTTAAAGATTATAATTTGTTTCTAATTTTAGTATAAATTTTTATTAATACATTTAAATAAAATATATGTGCACTTTAAATCAATAGTAAATGTTTACTTAAAATTGTATCGATGTTGTGTTCTGTATATAATGGTATTGATATTGTTGGGAATTTCAGTGTTATTTTTCAGTTTAATCCTCACAAGAATTAGCTTTCTTCCAAAAAAACCAACCTTTGGCCCCTGTGAATATTGAGACTAAATAAATGTCAGGGGCCAAATGTTGGCATTTTCTGACCAAAATTAAGTTTAGGAATAATAAATAAGTATTGGTTGTAAAATACGATTGAAGAAAATAAGAAATTATAAAAAAAATACCTATTTAAAATGTCAAAATATTCAACTTTTACATGGAAACTCAACAAAAAATTAAAATGCATTTTTAACTCCAAATTACTTACGTTCCTATTAGTCGATTTTTACGTTTGAACACGCAAATTGAAGCTTAAAGTCCCTCCTATTGAACAAAACAAATTGCATAAAAAAATACCAATCCGGTCAATAGTTATAGAGTTTTGACCGCTATCTCGCGAAATTGACCACTTGCGTCGATTCGATTATTACAGCTTTATATTGAAGGTATGACCAAATCAAAATGCGAGTACCTTGCCCGTCTTCTTAATAACGAAGGTATTGATATCGTAGTTATTCAGGAAACACATATTCCTTCTGAGGAGGATTTTAATAACCATGGGATGATTGATGGCTATGCCGCTATTGGCGTTATATATTACCGGCACTATGGCTTCGCGACGTACGTTAGAAGTGGTATAGAAAATTTTACTCTTATTGACACGAGTGCTGAAAAAGATTTATATATCATAATAATTGAGGTCTCTGGTATACATATTGTAAACGTTTACAAACCTCCAAATATTGTATGGCCTGACTCAGTTCTTCCTACATTCCCTTCCCCATCATTGTATACTGGGGATTTCAACCGCCAACATACCTCATGGAGGTTCACAACCGACTCAGTTCTTCCTACATTCCCTTCCCCATAATTGTATACTGGGAATTTCAACAGTCAACATACCTCATGGAGGTAAACAACCGATGGCAAAAGTGGCAACATGTTAGTGGAATGGGCAGAGGTCAATAATAAATATCTTGTCTGTGATGCAAAAGATGTTGCTACTTTTCACTTAGGCCGCTGCGAAGAGGATATAACCCCGATATGACCTTTGTAAGTCTTAAAGAGGACCACACCTCCATTCCAATTTATCGTAAAGTACTTGACGGCTTTCCAAACAGCCAACATTGTCCAGTATTCCTAGAAACTGACATCCAAATCCCTCTAGTCGAATCAGTTCCTAAACTACGATGGAACTTTTGCAAAGCTTCTTGGAAATTATTTGCTCGTGATCTCGACGCAAACATAAGGAGGATAAACCCAAACCCAAAAAATTATCTCAGCATGGTCAAAATGGTAATTGCTACTGCGAAGAAACATATTCCCAGAGGGTTCCGCAAACACTATGTCCGAGGTTGGTCCGAGGAAACAGAAGCTCTTCACGAAGAATACCCAGGTATGCATGATGAAACAACTGCAGATGAACTTCTCAAATCACTAGGTTGGTCCGAGGAAACAGAAGCTCTTCACGAAGAATACCCAGGTATGCATGATGAGACAACTGCAGATGAATTTCTCAAATCACTAGATAACGCTCGCATGGGAAAATGGCACAAAACAGTTAAAATACATAATTCTCTCACTCAAGTCGGAAAGCTTGGAGCCTTCTCCGTAAACTAGGAAATAGCACACCTATAGCAAATTCCAAGTCGACTATACATCTAGACAGCATTGCCCTTAACATCAACCGAACCTCAAAATTCGTATCAGATAAGAAACACACTATTGATATAAAGAAGAAACTTAAACAACTGAAACGTCAATCGCAAGTTATACCACATTTTTCAGGACCTTTTGAAGAAGAGGAAATCTATTGTGCAATATCAGAACTTAAACCTGGTAAAACAGCAGGAGCTGATGGTTTATTTCCTGAATTTTTCAAACATAGTGGGAAGAACTTCCGAAAGTGGCTGACACTTTTCTATTCCAACATCATGCTCACTGGCCACATCCCTATGGATCTAAAAAGATTCAAACTACTCGCTCTTTTGAAACCAAGCAAGCCAAAAGAACAACCTGATAGTTACCGCCCAATAGCACTACTGACCATAGTATACAAATTACTTGAGAGGCTAATTTATAATAAAATCGAACCCACTATAAACGATATAATCCCTGTAGTGCAAGCCGGTTTCCGATCGGGCCGCAACTGCACGGACCAGATCCTATCCCTAACAACATACGTTGAGTCAGGCTTTCAACAGAAACTCAAGACTGCAGTCGCGTTTGTAGATCTTAAGGCTGCATACGATACGGTGCGGAAAGATGTAATGATCTATAAGTTTTTAGAAGCTATACCTTGCGTTCGAATGGCTACGCTTCTAAACAACATGCTAAGTAATCGTCCTTTCATAGTGTATCTCGGAAACAAACAAAGCAGAAAATGTAAACTTAATGATGAAGGCCCTCAAGGATCAGTACTGGTTCTTCTCATATTTAACTCATACACACATGATCTCCCATCAATATTTTCGTATGCCAATGACATTGCTATAGCCACTCAACGCTCTCTAGTCGAAGATGCAGAATTTGTTCTTACAAATGACCTTGCAATGTCACTTGCTACCTATTTTAAAAAATGGAGACTTTGTCCCAGTTTAAATAAAACTGAAGTTTCATGCTTCCATCTGAACAACAGCCAATCTAATCTAGAGCTAAATGTACGTTTTGGTAACACTACATTACCCCATATCCCGACCCCAAAAAAACCTAGGTGTTACCCTTGATAGAACCCTCTCATTTAGGAATCACATCGAAAGCAATGCCAATAAAGTAAAAACGCGAAACAATATCATCCGAAAATTTGCCTCAACTAGTTGGGGAGCTTTCGCAAAAACAATGCGCATCGCTTGGATATTCCACTGCAGAATACCGTGCACCGGTCTGGCTCAACAGTCCACATGTCCACAAACTAGATGCCCAACTCAACGCATCAGAAGTCTCTAGAGTTTTACGTGCATTCCTGTCTTGACGACTTAACCACACGGTGGTCTTAGCACATGGAAGATACTATGCGTCTTGCCTTCGCCCCTTCCTTAGATGGTAGCAAACTAGGAGAATTGTTTTGGCAAAACTCCTTCCTTTGCTATTGGGTTGGCCCGATCTAAAAGTCTATGGGTCGTAGACCCGGTTGGTTGAAATGCAACTCCACATCGAACTGTGTTCTTCCCGCGCTTTTGGGCTACCACAGCCACCACGAAACCCCCGAAGGGCCGTTCCCATAAAAGCTATTTAAGGGTACAACACATTGTCCTCGGTCATCGGCAGCACTTGCAAAAACACATACTTCCAATAACCGTCCATTTGTCTACTACATTCGTTCTTACTAGCTGTTATTATCAGGTGGCCCTGATATGTACAACGTTCATCACCAACATTTCAACCGATTTCCGTTTCGTCCGCGAAACACTGTATTGTCGAATGACTCAAGCGTTCTTGGACTCATCTTCCATCCGACCCTCTTGCCTACTTATTCTACTGCATTCGCAGCTCCGAACTTTTCGACTCATGCCTACCTCCGTCTACTACGCTCCGAACTTACTAATCGGCGCCATCATGCTAGATGATGCGTACGCCAACTTTCGGTAATTCGCTTTTCAACTGGTCTCCGACTTGTCTTGGACGCTGTATTGACATGCGCGCCTGTCTCAAACGCCTTCGACTTGTCTTCGACCCACACTCTCGCTCCATTCCTCCATCATGGTATCTTGTCAGGACAACTGACGCACCCACACCCGGTCTCCTTTCGCTCATGTACCTTCTTACCATCTTACCTACATTACTTCATTCCACTTTGGGACAACTACACAATTATGGGATGTGAGAACCATTTCATCTGGTAGGTTTTGACACCTCCAGTTTTGTGTTTTTGCTTATGCTGTCTTTGAGTATGAAGACGCCGTGAGGTAACCTTGGGCTTGATAGCTTACCCGTGGTACATATTTATAGCCTCAGGTAAGGCTTCGCAGCCAGTCTGGCCACATAATAGCCACTACCAAGTTATTCCCCAAAAAGAATAGTACTTGGCGGACCTCACCTTAACCTTTAGCCGCTAGGAATAATCACCAGAATTAACTGGCTTTGCCTAGCGTTGCCCGGGAGCACCACGTGGAGGTAGGTTATAGGCATGGGCGAAGTATCAACCGTCACTGGCGGACCAGTAACTTTATGATACAACTTTGCTCCCACTCAACGGATCAATGCGATTGATAACAGGTACAATGTCTTCTATTCCAATAAGATTTCTACCTGTTCTTAGTAATATACAACCACCAAATATAAGACGCCAAAATGTCCGTGAACACCGTCAGATAATAGCTAATTCTAGCCTTAAAATACATCAATATATCGAAACTGCCCATGACGATCGCCTTCAATCTCGAAACCCACCATTAAAGCTTGCCAAAATGCTCAGAGATAACAACTTCGATCCACAAAACATTTGGACCGACAATTGGAATCGGGCCTCGTGCGATGACGCTATTAAAATCCAGGATCTGACCTGCATGCCGCCAGGCTCAGAACTACCAAGGCTTTTGTGGGTCAGGTTAAACCGTATTAGGGCGAAAACTGGACGATGCGCAGCTATCCTATACAAATGGGGCTCAGCGGACTCCCCGCTGTGTGACTGTAGGGACACTGTACAAACCATTCACCACATTATAAGAGAGTGCCTTCATCAAATGTTTCCCGGTGAACTGTCCGAACTGAACAGCGCTGGCCCTGCCGCTGCCGAGTGGCTGAGAAATGTTGACTTCAATATCTGATTCCTATCTTTATATTATTTTATGATTTCTTTTTCTTCTTTCTTTGTTTTTTTTTTAATAATATGTTTAAATACTTATGTAGTTTGTTTTGAACAAGAGCCATACGATAAATTAATAATTATTGGAAATATCGTCGTATATTTCCATTTTTGAATAAAATAACCCACCCTTAATGATTTATTAAAAATTATCTTCAGAGGTAAAGTCAATGAAAACAAACTTTTGTTCAACAGAAAAGCAGAAAGACCATCATTATCCGATTTTAGTGAATTAGAAAGCTTGTCTATACCGAATGCAACATTTCCATCTTTAACTTGCAACGACCCAAAATCAAAAAATCTATCAACACTTCGAATATCAAAATTAGAAATAGGAAAAATATCATCATTTAAGTTAGTCTGGAAATATTTGGCAAAAAGATTAAGCGAATCAAACAACGTATTGGATGATAAACCATTATACATCATTAGAACTGGCATTGAGAAATTATGTCTTTTGGAATTAATAAAACTCCAAAAAGGCTTTGGATTATACTTTATAGAGTTATTAGAACTCATTATGTACTGGTTGTATAAAAATTTTTGAGGAAATTAAACTCTCTTTCATAGTGTTGAAAATTTTACTTATCACGGTCATTATTTGAGGCTTTATATTTTTTATGAAACTTATTTCTAAGATTTTTTTAATTTTTTTAGCCCAAACCTCTAAACATTTTCAATCATAACGTTTAATCCAATAGACCGATTTAATTAATTTTTCAATATTAAACTGGATTGGATATCAGAAATGGCGAGAGAAGTAATTTCTAAATTGACTTGCAAAACTTAAAATTTTAAACTTTAAGGAAATAAGATTAATAAAATATTTTATATGAAACCAAATCAACAAATACTTAATACAGGCTAGTGTAGGGTGTCACATATACATTAAGCAATTTAAAGTGCCATAATGTTATTGTGGTAAATAAAATGCACTTGTGGCAAATTTAAAATTAAAATTACAACAATTAATTAAATTACTTACATACCATTAAGTACTTAAGGGACACCAGCAACAATACATTCATATTTAACTTACCTACCTATACAGACATATGAACATACACTTATATAAAAACAAACACGTACATACAACATACTCACTCATTTGTAAGTTACACACTAACACGCCCATACATGCAAACAAATTGCAGCAAAAGTAACAAATGCATTATTTTTCCATCTGCGAAAACATAATTAATGAAGAATTACGTAGGTAAAGAGCTTAAACTAAAAAAAAAAAACAGAAAAAAACTGCTGCTAAACGGATTTAACAGTTATATAGACAATTGCCACTGAATGAGAATAATATGTAGTAAAAATATTTTTTTGCTTTTTTTTAAATAAATGATAAAAATTAATCGTAATTTTCCATAGCTGTGGTTAACTGGGTATAAGTAACTGCGATGAAACTAAACAAAAGTTTATCGTATGATTGCAACAGTTGCAATTAAGTTTTCAAATAATTACATTTGAAACGAACAATTCAAAGGAAATTGTATTATTTCCACATACAAATAAAAATACCCACGCATACACATGCCAGCATTTGAAAGCTCGTTTAACCTAACATACTTGTGTTTATATTTAAACTTACACATGTTTACTCTATTATTCGTACGTACACACACAAACACTTATATGCTCTTTACGTTAATTTAAATTTAAACAGTGTAACATTTGGACGTGTGTAAGTAGGTAAATTATGAGACAAAAAGGATGTGGCTTTTAGTAAATTCACAATCGTTTACAAAATGTACGTGTATGTTTGTTGTAACAATTAAATTCTGTAGACGGACATACAAGTACTCGTGCTTGCATGAGTAGTAGCTGAAAACATTATTATAATAGACTACATGTTTAATTAACACACTTATAACTAAACTCTAAGAAATATAACAACTTAAAATCAAGTGTCCATTATAATATGTTTAAGGATAGCACCTGGTTTAGCAAACGTGTTTATTAAGAATTTTAATATTTTTTAATTAAACACTTAAAGCATAATTTGGCACCTTTTAGTACTGGGCTTAAATCAAATCCCTTTTTTGACAAAATTATGTTTTTAAGAAAAGTACATTTTTAAGAGGAGTAACTTTTTAAGAAAAGTACCTTTTTAAGAAAAGTACCTTTTTAAGAAAAGTACCTTTTTAAGAAAAGTACCTTTTTAAGAAAAGTACCTTTTTAAGAAAAGTACCTTTTTAAGAAAAGTAACTTTTTAAGAAAAGTAACTTTTTAAGAAAAGTACATTTTTAAGAAAAGTACCTTTTTAAGAAAAGCACTTTTTTAAGAAAAGTGCCCTTTTAAGAAAAGTACCTTTTTAAGAAAAGTACCTTTTTAAGAAAAGTACCTTTTTAAGAAAAGTACGTTTTTAAGAAAAGTACGTTTTTAAGAAAAGTACCATTTAAAGAAAAGAACCTTTTTAAGAAAAGTGCCCTTTTAAGGGGGGGGGGGGGGGGGTGGTTTTCGATCGGATAAAAAATATGAAGAACTGTGAAAATGAAAAAATCGCTAAAACCGAAAGTCGCGAATCACGATAATCGCCGAAATCAAAAATTACAAAAACAGAAAAGCAAAAAAAGAAATTGTCAAAAATCGCCAAAACCGAAAGTCGCGAATAACAAAATTACCAAAAACAAAAATTGCCAGAACTAAAAATCGAGAATATCAGAAATCGCAAATAACAAAAATCGTCAGAATCAAAAATTGCCAAAACCAAAAATCGGGACTAACAGAAATCGCCAAAATTAAAAATAGCTAAAACTAAAAATTACAAAGAGAAAAAAAAGTCAAAATCAAAAATATAAAAAAAATCGCCGAAATCAAAAATCGCTAAAAAAAAAATCGAGAATTACCAAAATCGCCAAAATCAAAAATCGTTTAAATCAAAAATCTTTTATATCAAAAATTGCCAAATCGAAATTCGCGAATAACCAAAATCGCCAAAAATCAAAAAGCACCAAATATTAAACATCGCAAATAACAAAAATCGCCAAAATCAAAAACCGCCAACGTGAAAAATCGCCAAAATCAAAATTCGCAAAAACAAAAATCGACAAAATCAAAAATGGCCAAAATTTTTTACAAAATATTTTCCCAATTTTATATTCCTTTACGATGGGTGTAGCGAAGCCCATCGAGTTACAGCTATTTAGATTATAAAAATACAAAATTTTTTTAGATTATAAAATACAACAAATTTCTGGAAACAATGGAAACACCCAAACCGTAAATATGGAACATCAATATTTTTGTGTTATTGAAAGACGGGCACATATTATTAAATAATATGTTGGTCTATATTTGTACGGCACTCTTTTAAACTAATTAGACAAAAAAATTGCACTTTGCACTTTAAAATTTTTTAGACATGATAATTGACCATGAGGTAATAATATATATTATTGACACAAAATATTCTGACATTAATTTTTTCAAGAATATTTCTGTTTATTAAGCAAAATATATGGTGTCCATAAGAATATATAATTAATTATTCCAAACTGAATCATTAATTAATCTAAAAAAGAATTCATGAATAAATAAAGAAATTATTCATAAATAAATTATGTGGTGACAAGCGATAACCGCCTAAGTCGACTTAAAAATGATTTGATTTGATGTATGCTATCATATTCTACTAAAAACGCTTTATATTTACGTGAAATCTCCATTTCTCTAACACTATTTATTAAAAAGTTATTATTATTAAAAATATACTGACCTAAGTCGTAATGAAGCCTCATTACATTTATATAAAAAGTTATTTTTCTCGAAAGCATGATTTTCGACTTAGTCGGTTAATGCTTGTGACCACAGAATTATTCATTGATATTCAGGAATCATTAATCCTAAGTCATAAATTAATTATTAATCATAAAACTATTACAGATAATAATCAATTGTAAATTAATATCCTGATGGTAAAGTGTTTTGAGCAATCATTAGGATATTAAATAAAAATGATAAAATTAATAAATTAAGAATCTCCCAAATTTTTAAATAAAAATAAATCCTTTCGCCCCATCATAAATTTTTATTAATACAGTACGTTTTTTTAGAAAACTACCTGTTTAAGAAAAGTACCTATTTAAGAAAAGTGTGATACTTCTTTAAAAATAGTACGTTTTAAAAATTATACCCTAGCGAAGCGCCATCCAAATTTCTCTACACCTCACATAGTTCAACTGTTGAGCAGGGGTTTTTTACAAAATGTTCGTGTTGAGTATGTCAATTAGAGTGGTCGTTAAAAATGAAAATGCGATTTGTGGGATAGGCGGGGTCCAGTTTGTTACCTTTCAATATAAAACTAATAAATGTGAAGTTTGGGGACAATCGGATAAAGAAAAGTTGCGCAGGAAATCGATTGAAAATTTCAAGTGTGGGGAAAATATGACTTTATTTGAGATTTTACGAAAATTTCGTTCTATAGTTTAATTTTTCCGACAAGTTGTTACAAGAATCGGGATCAGTATTAAATTATCTTTTCAAAAAGCTATAAAGACAAAATTGAATAAAAATTCGTCAAGAAATTGCAAATGCCTCAGACCACTTTTGGGACAAAAAACAAAAAAAAAAAAATAACGATTGTTTGTTTGGACAGAGTTGTATCTTCTGAAATTAATACAAAGTAAAGCTGTATGGTACGAAAACTGAATCTAACCACACTGCTCGTAGGCCTGACTTTAGGTGAGTGTGTTAAAGCGCTGACCAAAAAGTGCAAGTACGAGTGTATGTGAAGGTTCATGGTTCAAAACCTCACGGCCGCCCTAAGTAGAAAAAAATTTTCATATAGAAACAATCTATTCAATTAAAAACATAACAATTATCATAATGTTCAATAAATCGCTGATGAAGGCTGAAATGCCAGAAACCTGTCCGATTAAGAATACAGTGCAGTTATGAATTTTTGAAATATATGCTTTCTTCTTCTTTACCACGCACCATTTAAAAAAAAAACTAGTTCATGAAAATTGATGGAATTTTTTCAACTTTGAGAAATTGATTAAAGCCATTATTTTTTTGCCTCTATACTTATAAGTAATCAGATATGAAGTACTGTTTTATTACCACGTTGTTAACCTATTGCGCATTGAGACCGAAAATGGGAAATTTTGTTGATAAAATTTTGAAAACTCCTTTTTCAAGTTTTAAAAAATTTTCTTAAACAAAATTTTAAAAAATGGATCTTGCACTTTAAGGTTTTATTAACTACATGTCAGAGATTAACTGCGTGAATTTTTATACATAAAATAATTTTAAAACAAAATTGGTTAAAAGTTGTTTTAATTTATATTCGCGGGCAATAAGCAGATAATTGCAAAAAAGATATATCACAATGGATTATTTTGATCCCAGGAGCACCAAAGAGTTAAATAAATAAAATTTAACAGAATTATTTTTCTTAAATTCTAAATAGTGGTTTCATCGAGTTTAATAGAAAAACTCGTTTTCGGTAATTTTTATTTAAAAATATTTTAAAATCAAAAGCTGGCCTTGGCAAATAATGGGTGAACGTTCCCGGATTTATCCCAAATTATAGTAACGGAAGTTCTACACATCTGGTTATTATAGTTTAAGCGTAGCATCTAAAAATTCAGCAGCACTTACAAAATATTTGAATTTTTTGAATAAATTGTCTTTTATTAGCTGGGGTCATACGTGACCCCAATTCCAAAAAGGGTTAATGGGGTCATATTATTTTTTCCGAAACCCTAGGCTATTAAGATAAAATATAACATTTAAAAGTAGAAAAGTGATGAATTTTTGATACAAAGTATTTAGAAAGAGTACATTTACAGAATATTTTACAAAAATCCCATTTTTCTTGAAATCCGAAAAAATAAAAACCTTGTGAAAAAAATTCTGGCAAAGGGATTTACTTAAAAATTCACACAGTTAATTTGTAACATGCATTTAACAAAACTTTAGTGTGCCAGATACATTTTTTTAAATTTTGTTTAAGAAAATTTTTTTAAATCTTGAAAAAAGAGTTTTCAAAATTATATCAAACAAATTTCCCATTTTCGGCCTCAACGTGGTTAAAATAACAACGTGGTAATAAAACAGTACTTCATATCTGATTACTTATAAGTTTAGAGACAAAAAAAATCATGACTTTAATCAATTTTTCAAAGTTGAAACAAATTCTATCAATTTTCATGAACTAGTTTTTTTTTTGTCATAAAAGTGGTCTGGGGCATTTCCTATTTCTTGGCGAATTTTTATTCGATTTTGAAATTTTATAGCTTTTTGAAAAAACAATTTAATAATTATCTCGAGTCTTACAAGAACTTATCGGGAAAAGCAAATATAGAACGAAATTTTCCTAAAATCTCAAAAAGTCATATTTTCCCCATATAAACACACTTGAAATTTTCAATCGATTTCCGGCGCGACTTTTCTTTATCCGATTGTCCCCAAACGTCATATTTATTACTTTTTTTTTTTGAAAGGTAACAAATTGGACCCCGCCTATCCCCAAAATCACAATTTGAAAATGGTCCATATAATGCAGTACCACTCTAATATCCATTGATTCCTTTTTTGGGATTTTAGATTTCGGCTCATGTTTTTCTGGAATTTGTTTCCAAAACTTGTTTTATACGAAAAAGAATTATTTTTGAAGCAAATGTGACCCTATGGAGCGCAAGAATGTTTTTTTTTTTTTGCAAATTTTTCAGCTGAGAATCTTCGTTTCGATAAATACTAAAAAACTGTGTGTGTGAAATTGCAGAGTAAAATTTTTCACAGTGCGCCGTTTAAAGAAATCATCAATAAACGTATTTCTTTTGTTAAAGATTGTACGCATAAGTCACGGAAGTCACCGTCGCACTGTGGCTGAAATTTTGATTTCATTGGCCAAATATCCAATTTTTTGTCACCGATTTTTTAAATTTTAACGCCATTTTATAGCTAATATATCCAAATATATGCTAATTGTGGGCGTGGCATGCTGTCAAACTCAACTGTTTTTTTAATTTCAGGTGTTTTTTTTTGTTTCTTTTTATCAAAAATAAATGGTTACTACTCGCAAGTTATCGTCGATAATGACCTGCGGTCTTCTTTTTAAGGTTGGTAGGATTGCAGTCTTTAGTTGTTGTAAGTGATCACAACCCTACCGTTTAATATTAGGGGATGTTCTGAAATATTTATTAAACTTTTATATTTGTGTCAAATTTAAAATTTAGTGGAATAGAACTTCTAGGGAACAAAAGGGAACAAGAAACGTATACCACCCAGACAAAGATGAAAGTGTACTGTTTAACCCTATGTATACCTTTGCACCCGTGACGATCCGCGAGTAGAACACTTTTTTCATTTTAATGAAATTACTCAAAAAATTTCAAATTACGGTAATTTAAACAGCCCTATAAGTATACAAATGGTGTGTTAAAATTGTGCTTTAGGTATTTTATAGCTTATATTAGTCATTATTTGTTCTATTACCAGTTATGATATCTGCTTACAAAATACACCACCCTTTTGATATATTTGTAAGTAAGAGTGTCAATACACAAAGGATGTATTTAATTTGTAACCTTTGTTTTTTTTTATTATCATACCTTTTTATTTTACCTAATTCATTTGTATAGTGGGTTTTTTATATATTATTTTAGGTAATAATGCACTGATGCCATTTTCTTACCTTTTTATTTTAACTAGAATCATAGTATGATGGCTTATGAGAAGTCTTATAAGAAAGTGACATTTGAATACAAACTCAATTGCTATAATATATTTCAGCAATAACAATCGCAAATAAAAATATTCAGAAAATAAATATATTTATAAAAATATTAAGCTTAAGTTATAAAGAACTGGCCGAAGAGTATTTTAGGAACAAAAGCCAGGAAGAATTTCTTAGTTACGTTGAAATAAAATTAAGCTTAAATTCGTGTAGCATCGAAATACAACAGCAATTATCTAATTCCGTCAAAGCCTTAAAAAAACGCTACAAAGAAGTTAGCTACAATAAACAAAACTTTTATATAAAAAGCGCAAACTGGTTAGAAGGCCAACTTACTGTGGCTGCAAAGCAAGATAAGTAAAGCAAGATAAGGCTGGGAGACCACGCAAATCATTGGACAACTGCAGCGATAGATCTAAGAGTCGGAAACTTAAAGATGTTAATGATGAAATTGGATGTATAAATATAAAAGAATCTTTCCTGCATCAATTTCGATCACAAAAACAATTGTGGATATCATTGAAAAAGTTGTACATGCTATTCCAGTGAGAACAAAACGGGTTCTTAAAAGTTGGTATACTCCGAGCGATGTAAGCAAGTTCACAAATGAGTGGCATTAGCATTATTTCTGGATTTGAAATTAACAAAACAGCAATATATTCAGCTCAGATTGCGTGCGATTGAAAAAGGCTCAAATATGTAACCAGAATATCACCACATAACCGCTGCTAAAATGGACTGTTTGCCATCAAAGGACACTACCACAATCACACCAATTTCGACAGAGTTACAACTACAATTTGTACTTGATCACACAGCCAAACGCTTGCTACAATTAATAAAAGGAAATGAGTTAAAGATATATGGAAACACAAAATTAATTCTGTTTTATAAATTTATAATTTCATGTAAAAATCGAGATGCATTGAACCCGACCACCTCAGATATCGATGAAATTTTGTTTATAGCTAAATTTGATCAATACAAACAAACCCTCATTTTTAGAAATGACTGTTTTGCGATTTTTTGGGCGTGGCACAGTGGAAAAGTTTTCAAACAAACGCGGAAATGGTCGAAAAGTGCTCCATTTAAAATGCAATAACTCAGAATCGGCTGAACCGATTTCCATGATCTTTATATCATTAAAAAGATATTTTAGCAGGCTTTATGACACGTTTGAAAAAAAAATACACTGTAAAAAATTTTATAACAAAAAGAAAATTTTAAATAACGAAAAAACCAAAAAGATCAAGGGTTTTTTTACAGTGTATTATTTTTTTAGAAAGGTTTATCCTTCACCTATACCATATCCAAAAAGTAAAATGGGTTCTTTTTTAGTTTTATTTATATAATTTTTTAAGTAGTGTCACTTCTAGTAATACGTACCGAAAGTTTTTGAAATAATTCGAATAACAGCGAAAATATCAGGTCACATTCTTACACATTTACAAAATAGTTCAACAATTCTAACATTTTTTAAATGTTTACAAATAAAAAACCATCAACAATTATTTATATTATTTGCCAAGTTTTTATTAATTTGTGTTTTATTTTTTTTACATTTTTTTTAAGTTAATTGGGTAAAAACATATGAAATCAACCAATGAGTTGACCGCACCGATTTCGAATTGGATGAATTTTGGTACGAAGGGAAAGTTAAAGATAATAATAGCGTTTGCCAACTTTCAGTGTCGTAGCTCTCGTATTTTCAGAATTATGGCCATTCCAAGTTGGCAAAAATCAATAAAAATGCACTCAGATACCTTAACACAATTTTTAATATCTCGAAAAGAGATATTACATTTCATGGTACATTTCATGAAATACATAAACCTTCGCCTGCTTTTTTCTTAATAACTCATGTTGTAATAAAGACTCCACATTGAAATTTGACAGACTTGTACAAGACATAATAAGAATTAACATATATTTTTTTGAAATTTTTAAAAATATTGATTTTCGAGAAATATCCTTTGGAAATTTTAGTCCTTTTTTATTTACATTATCCTTGATCGAAAATTTGAAAAAAAAATTTTTTTGGAATGGCGCATGTTTTAGTCTGTAAAATGAGCCCTTGATTATTAACGTGCAATGAATACTTTTCGAGATATTAAAAATTGTGTTAAGGCATCTGAGTGCATTTTTATTGATTTTTGCCAACTTGGAGTGGCCATAATTCTGAAAGTTCGAAGGCTATATGTCTGAAAGTTGGCAAATATTATTGTGCCGATCCATAGATCATGTGTACAAAATCTTATAAAATTTGGAGGTGATGAGGTCACAAATGTTAATATTTTCGGTTGATTTCATATGTTTTTACCCAATTATTTGTAAGAAATTTTGCGCTGCTCAAATTTGGTACAGTCAGAATATCTGCGCATATGTACAAAAGTTTCATTTATTGGAATGAATGAATGAAAGCCTTGAGTTCCTGTTATAGTTTAAGCTTCTTTATATCTTGAAAATAGCTTTTCTTTAACGTTTTTGTATTCGTCAGCATCTGCGTAAGCAACTTGTATGGTGGTCTTATATGTTTCTGATGCCCAGTGATAGAGTTGCCTCGTTGTCTGGATTTCATTTTTATTTGCAATACTATAATTTCGAGCACCTCTCTTCAATGTTCCTCCGATTCCATCACATGCAGATTTTCCATGACTGGTAGCATAAAAGTGCCATTCAGCGTCAATACCAAAATCAGATTTGTGATGGCATAAATTAATGAAGTTATATTTATTTTTATATTGTGCTCCTGCACCATCTGATACGTAAATGATTTTATTAATATTGTTGTTTATATTGGCCTTCACGAACTGTATCATTTTTGAAATATATAGATGAACTGCTATACTATCATGGGTATTGCAATCAGATATTATGGCGAAGCTTTTATGAAATAATTTATCGTTATCTGAAAATAAACAAACAAAGGAAAAAAAACAAATAAATAAAAAATATTAAATATTTTGATGAGTGTGGATGGATGTGTTTACTAATACCAAAATATTAAAATAATTACCTTTGTAATAAATAACGAACGGATGTATTGTAGCCTGATCATTATTCCAATGGTATCCTTGCACGGCATCTTGTACAAGAAATGCATAATTTTCAGCAAAGTCCATTTGAATTAACATTTCTCCTGATAACAGCGCCGCTCTTTTATTGCTGATAAATTCAGATTGTCGCTTTGCTATGAAATGTTGCGGAATCAGAACTTTGATGTGTTCAGTAAAATCGCTGACAAATGATTCTCGGTTGGTGATTAACGTTTCCAGAACACATCTAATCGTTGTATTCCACTTTTTGTATATTATTTCTTCAGTTTGGTTATTTTCAAAATGTTTTAGCATATGCGTTTTTAGATTATTTAAATTTTTGAGCAGTGACCACACATTGAATCGCAACACTCGCTTTTTTGTATGTCACCATTACAAACAACGAATTTGAGAACATCTTTGTAGTCGGTAAATGTGCATTCTCCTTCAAAACAAAATGATTTTAAGCGACTTTTTTCAAACATCAATTTCATATTCTGATGCAATGTGCATACACAGATATTTTGCTGGTTTCCAACTCCAAGTTTCATACAATTTTTTGGCCTTAACATTGTAAATTTTGTAAAATCAACTTTGGCCAAGGGATGTATTTTCAAGATATAGAGAAGCTCAAACTATAACAGGAACTCAAGGCTTTCTTCATTCATTCATTCCAATAAATGAAACTTTGTACATGTGCGCAGATATTCTGACTGTACCAAATTTGAGCAGCGCAAAATTTCTTACAAATAATTAACTTAAAAAAAATTTAAATAAAATAAAACACAAATTAATAAAAACTTGGCAAATAATATAAACAATTGTTGATGGTTTTTTATTTGTAAACATTTAAAAAATGTTAGAATTGTTGAACTATTTTGTAAATGGGTAAGAATGTGACCTGATATTTTCGCTGTTATTCGAATTATTTCAAAAACTTTCGGTACGTATTACTAGAAGTGACACTACTTAAAAAATTATATAAAAAAAACTAAAAAAGAACCCATTTTACTTTTTGGATATGGTATAGGTGAAGGATAAACCTTTCTAAAAAAAAATAATACTCTGTAAAAAAACCCTTGATCTTTTTGGTTTTATCGTTATTTAAAATTTTCTTTTTGTTATAAAATTTTTTACAGTGTATTTTTTTTTCAAACGTGTCATAAAGCCTGTTAAAATATCTTTTTTATGATATAAAGATCGTGGAAATCGGTTCAGCCGATTCTGAGTTATTGTATTTTAAATGGAGCACTTTTCGACCATTTTCGCGTTTTTTCTAAAACTTTCCCACTGTGCCACGCCCAAAAAATCGCAAAACAGTCATTTCTAAAAATGAGGGTTTGTTTGTATTGATCAAATTTAGCTATGAACAAAATTTCATCGATATCTGAGGTGGTCGGGTTCAAAATTTCAGTTTTATCTTGATTTTTAAATGAAATTCATCAAATGGAGATGGGATGGTTCTTCGGGAAAAAAACAATAGAAACAAGTAGTATGTGAAAATATTTCGGATTCAGATATGTTGCGATTGAAAAGATTTTGGAAGATTCAGAGCCTGCAACCATCTTCTACGAAATATTGCAGGCCCAAATTGCAATGCTACAGCCATTGCAATTACAGTTAGATGGGCAGAAAATTGACGTAAGCTACCAATTAATGCTGAGAAAGATAGATAGAAAAGTAGGCCAGGCTTTGACTAACACGAACGCTGCATCTAGCTGTATTATATGCCAAATAATAGCAAGCCAATTATACCAAGTCCCGATAAAATTATTAAATAATGCCGATGTATATGAATTTGGATTATCACCACTACATTGCAAGAATACAACTTATGGAACACATACTAAAAATCAGTTATGATTTGGATTTCGATTCTTCAGGATTAATAAGAAACAATGAAACCAACAAAAAGTTAAGAAGTTCAAAAAAGAAACATGTTCAAGATGAAAATCGCAATTTGGTATTGATTATAGATCAGTTAAAACAAGGGTCAGGCAGTACAAATGATGGCAATACCGCAAGAAGATGCTTTCAAATCCAGAAACAGCATCTGAAATAGCAGGAGTGGATTTAAACCCTGATTTAAAATAATCCTAGAAGTACTTTGGTGCAAGGGATGAATTGAAGGAAACTGCAAAAATATCAACAACCAAGTATCCATGGAGAAATATGTCTACAACAGTTCACAAAATCCTTTATTATGCAAAAGATGTCATTAAATATCATTTGGTGCCACTTGGAGATCTATCAGAGAAGGCTCAGGAAAAAAGGAATAAGGATTACAGATTTTATAGAGAGCACAATACTAGAAAAATTTAACGAAATTCCACAAATGAAGATCTATTTAACGGATTATTGGCAACGTTAGGTCCGTTCATCTCCTGTATTCAAAATCAATGAAAAGTGGAACATTCTTTGAGTGTAAACAAATTTGCTAATTTGACAGCAAAATATTTTTAATTTTTCAGTAGTAATAGCAAAATTTTCAGTTCATTTTATTTATTTTTTTTGAGTGTACAAATTTTTTGGAGTGTTAATATTTAAAAAAAATGCCATTATTACAAAAAATGCTTGTAATTATTATTAAAATGCAAATATGACATTTTTTTAATAAATAAAAGAAAATAAAAACCCCATATTTCACGCTAAAAGTTAAAAAAAAATTAAAAGTTCAACTTTGACCTAGAATTTCTTAAAAAAAATTTTCAGCAATGCTGGCTTGTCTGCTGAAATAACAGGCCTTGATAAAGGTGTAATTGCGAGGTGTACAACATTGTTGCAAGCTTTGCCGTAAGGGTATAAAATTAATGTTGAGAACTTCAGGAAATAAGTGTTCATGGTACTACCTTCCACCTACAGTCCACAAAATTTTAATTGATGCTGGTGCTGTTATTGATTGGAGAACTCTCTGAAGAAGTTGATGAGTTTAGGAGCAAAGACGTCAAAAAATTTCGACTCCAGCACACGCGTAAAACTTCACACGTTTCAATAAGTATGGATTTGTTTAATCGTTTACTTGTAAGTTCGGATCCTTTTATAACGGGACAGCGAAATTTGCCATTCAAAAGAAAATCAATTTTATTAAAATCTGTTTTTGATTTGTTAGATTAATTTTGTAAAATTTTTTTTTTATTTTATTTTTAATTTTTGTATTATTATTTTATAAATTGTTAATTTTATTCTTTTGTAAAACTAAATCTTACGAAAAAGTTATTATGAATTAAAAATAAAGAGCGTACATTTTTTTTGACAACTTTCAGCTTACATGGGGTGGAAGTGGGTGGTAGTGGGTGGGAGTGGGTGGGTATAGAGGTATCAACCGCACCTATTTAATCATTAAACAATTCACATATTTTTAGTATGCCGTCGCTAAAGTTTCACATTGATATCTCTACTGGAAGTATTTTTGGCCACCGACTCCATACAAGTCCGACCATGTGACTGATGGCTTATCGTTAAACATTCGATACAGTTCATATGGTCAATTTCAATAAGTTTAGCAACATTTATTTTTGACCAACAACAATCTGACTTGTACAATAGAAGACACACAACTTTGTGCTGCCTTTGATGGGTAAGTATGTGTTATATAAAACTATAAAAATAACTTGATACTATCAAGGTTTGTTTTCATCTCTTTCTTCTTCCTTTTTAGAATATTGATAGCTAAACATTAAATAAAAGGAATTCTTTACCAGTAGAAAAATAACATAAAAATAATATTTAAAAAATAAATAAAAATTCCAAAATAATATTTATACAAAGCCAAGTGTGCACACTTGCTAGAAAAAGTATTCGTACACCTTAAATAAAAACTGTTATACTACGAAAAATAAGAAAAAATTGACTAAGTAGAATTAATTTATTTTTTAAATACATTTTTAAGCTATTTATTAGTTTTTCTTTATTTGTTTAAAGTTTTATGCCTTTAATATATTTTATGTAGTTCAAAAACATAAAAAAGGAATAAAATCAGCAGAAAAAGGATTCATAAATTTGAAATATTATTACAAACAACCAAAATTTACATTATATATTGCTTAATTAGTAATTTTACGCTTTAGGATCTCGACTTATCTAACTTTAAGTCATCCGCTTTAGTTATGTTACCCCACTCATCCAAAAACTTCAAGTCAAGGTGAAAGGACTAGGCTAGTATAGCCTCCAAAGGATTTAGCGTTCTCAAAATATGACCTTTTATATTTTTATATTTTTCCTTAGAAATAGAAAAAACATCAGAACATCCATGGAACGTATGATGAATATGAATTTTTTGTTCAATTATTTTTCGGCATTCCTACATGGATATAGGAAATTAAATCTGGCAGCACTTATTTATTGGCCTTGAACTTAGAATATCAACGACTTTCGTTTGAAAATAAAATACGTTCCAAAAATTCGGAAGCCTTATTTACATACTGATTTGCAAAGGTCAAACGTTTTTATACCCTCCACACCACTGTGAATATTACTTTGTCCTTCCGTTTATAATGAGATAAGTTGATTTAGCGATGACCGTCTGTCCGTCCGTCTGTGGAAATCACGATTACATCCTCAATAACTAAGCTTGACTCTTCGTTTTTTCATAATATAGTTTACTAGCATCCTGATTGAGTTGCTATTTCAAATCGTCAAAATCGATTTCATGGGTCACGAGATATAAATGAAAATGTGA
>CAVMKG010000623.1:0-12500 GCA_963682025.1 Cordilura impudica
ATTAAAAATTAAAAATTAAAAATTAAAAATTAAAAATTAAAAATTGAAAATTAGAAATTAAAAACTAAAAATTAAAAATTAAAATTAAAATTAAAAATTAAAAATTAAAAATTAAAAATTAAAAATTAAAAATTAAAAATTAAAAATGAAAAATTAAAAATTAAAAATTAAAAATTAAAAATTAAAAATTAAAAATTAAAAATTAAAAATTAAAAATTAAAAATTAAAAATTAAAAATTAAAAATTAAAAATTAAAAATTAAAAATTAAAAATTAAAAATTAAAAATTAAAAATTAAAAATTAAAAATTAAAAATTAAAAATTAAAAATTAAAAATTAAAAATTAAAAATTAAAAATTATAAATTAAAAATTAGAAATTAAAAATTAAAAAGAAAAAATAAAAATAAAATTTAAAATTAAAAATTAAAAATAAAATTAAAAATTAAAAATTAAAAATTAAAAATTAAAAATTAAAAATTAAAAATTAAAAATTAAAAATTAAAAATTAAAAATTAAAAATTAAAAATTAAAAATTAAAAATTAAAAATTAAAAATTAAAAATTAAAAATTAAAAATTAAAAATTAAAAATTAAAAATTAAAAATTAAAAATTAAAATTAAAAATTAAAAATTAAAAATTAAAATTAAAAATTAAAAATTAAAAATTAAAAATATTAAAATAATAAAATATTAAAATATTAAAAATTAAGAATTAAAAATTAAAAATTAAAAATTAAAAATATTAAAATATTAAAACATTAAAAATTAAAAATTAAAAATTAAAAATTAAAAATTAAAAATTAAAAATTAAAAATTAAAAATTAAAAATTAAAAATTAAAAATTAGAAATTAAAAATTAAAAATTAAAAATTAAAAATTAAAAATTAAAAATTAAAAATTAAAAATTAAAAATTAAAAATTAAAAATTAAAAATTAAAAATTAAAAATTAAAAATTAAAAATTAAAAATTAAAAATTAAAAATTAAAAATTAAAAATTAAAAATTAAAAATTAAAAATTAAAAATTAAAAATTTAAAATTAAAAATTAAAAATTAAAAATTAAAAATTAAAAATTAAAAATTAAAAATTAAAAATTTAAAATTAAAAATTAAAAATTAGAAATTTTAAATTAAAAATTAAAAATTAAAAATTAGAAATTAAAAATTAAAAATTAAAAATAAAAATTAAAAATTAAAAATTAAAAATTAAAAATTAAAAATTAAAAATTAAAAATTAAAAATTAAAAATTAAAAATTTAAAATTTAAAATTAAAAATTAAAAATTAAAAATTAAAAATTAAAAATTAAAAATTAAAAATTAAAAATTAAAAATTAAAAATTAAAAATTAAAAATTAAAAATTAAAAATTAAAAATTAAAAATTAAAAATTAAAAATTAAAAATTAAAAATTAAAAATTAAAAATTAAAAATATTAAAATAATAAAATATTAAAATATTAAAAATTAAGAATTAAAAATTAAAAATTAAAAATTAAAAATATTAAAATATTAAAATATTAAAAATTAAAAATTAAAAATTAAAAATTAAAAATTAAAAATTAAAAATTAAAAATTAGAAATTAAAAATGAAAATGAAAAATTAAAAATTAAAAATTAAAAATTAAAAATTAAAAATTAAAAATTAAAAATTAAAAATTAAAAATTAAAAATTAAAAATTAAAAATTAAAAATTAAAAATTAAAAATTAAAAATTAAAAATTAAAAATTAAAAATTAAAAATTAAAAATTAAAAATTAAAAATTAAAAATTAAAAATTAAAAATTAAAAATTAAAAATTAAAAATTAAAAATTAAAAATTAAAAATTAAAAATTAAAAATTAAAAATTAAAAATTAAAAATTAAAAATTAAAAATTAAAAATTAAAAATTAAAAATTAAAAATTAAAAATTAAAAATTAAAAATTAAAAATTAAAAATTAAAAATTAAAAATTAAAAATTAAAAATTAAAAATTAAAAATTAGAAATTAAAAATTAAAAATAAAAAATTAAAAATTAAAATTTAAAATTTAAAAATTAAAAATTAAAAATTAAAAATTAAAAATTAAAAATTAAAAATTAAAAATTAAAAATTAAAAATTAAAAATTAAAAATTAAAAATTAAAAATAAAAATTAAAAATTAAAAATTAAAAATTAAAAATTAAAAATTAAAAATTAAAAATTAAAAATTAAAAATTAAAAATTAAAAATTAAAAATTAAAAATTAAAAATTAAAAATTAAATATTAAAAATTAAAAATTAAAAATTAAAAATTAAAAATTAAAAATTAAAAATTAAAAATTAAAAATTAAAAATTAAAAATTAAAAATTAAAAATTAAAAATTAAAAAATAAAAATTAAAAATTAAAAATTAAAAAATAAAAATATTAAAATAATAAAATATTAAAATATTAAAAATTAAGAATTAAAAATTAAATATTAAAAATTAAAAATTAAAAATAAAAATTAAAAATTAAAAATTAAGAATTAAAAATTAAAAATTAAAAATTAAAAATTAAAAATTAAAAATTTAAAAATTAAAAATTGAAAATTAAAAATTAAGAATTAAAAATTAAAAATTAAAAACTTTAAATTAAAAATTTAAAGTTAAAAATTTGAAATAAAAAATTAAAAGTTTAAAATTTAAAATTAAAAATTAAAAATTAAAACTTAAAAATTAAAAATTTTAAATTAAAAATTAAAAATTAAAAATTAAAAATTAAAAATTAAAAATTAAAAATTTAAAATTAAAAATTAGAAATTAAAAATTAAAAATACAAAATTAAAATTAAAAATTAAAAATTAAAAATTAAAAATTAAAAATTAAAAATCAAAAATTAAAAATTAAAAATTAAAAATTAAAAATTAAAAATTAAAAATTAAAAATTAAAAATTAAAAATTAAAAATTAAAAATTAAAAATTAAAAATTAAAAATAAATATTAAAAATTAAAAATTAATAATTAACAATTAAAAATTAAAAATTAAAAATTAAAAATTAAAATTAAAAATTAAAAATTAAAAATAAAAAATTAAAAATTAAAAATTAAAATTAAAAATTAAAAATTAAAAATTAAAAATTAGAATTAAAAATTAAAAAATAAAAATTAAAAATTAAAAATTAAAAATATTAAAAATAAAAAATTAAAAATTAAAAATTAAAAATTTTAAATTAAAAATTAAGAATTAAAAACTTAAAATTAAAAATTAAAAATTAAAAATTAAAAATTAAAAATTAAAAATTAAAAATTAAAAATTAAAAATTAAAAATTAAAAATTAAAAATTAAAAATTAAAAATTTAAAATTAAAAGTTAAAAATTAAAAATTAAAAATTAAAAATTAAAAATTTAAAATTAAAAATTAAAAATTAAAAATTAAAAATTAAAAATTAAAAATTAAAAATTAAAAATTAAAAATTAAAAATTAAAAATTAAAAATTAAAAATTAAAAATTAAAATTAAAAATTAAAAATTAAAAATTAAAAATTAAAAATTAAAAATTAAAAAATTAAAAATTAAAAATTAAAAATTAAAAATTAAAAATTAAAAATTAAAAATTAAAAATTAAAAATTAAAAATTAAAAATTAAAAATTAAAAATTAAAATTAAAAATTAAAAATTAAAAATTAAAAATTAAAAATAAAAAATTAAAAATTAAAAATTAAAAAATTAAAAATTAAAAATTAAAAATTAAAAATTAAAAATTAAAAATTAAAATTAAAAATTAAAAATTAAAAATTAAAAATTAAAAATTAAAAAATTAAAAATTAAAATTAAAAATTAAAAATTAAAAATTAAAATTAAAAATTAAAAATTAAAAATTAAAAATTAAAAATTAAAAATTAAAAATTAAAATTAAAAATTAAAAATTAAAAATTAAAAATTAAAAATTAAAAATTAAAAATTAAAAATTAAAAATTAAAAATTAAAAATTAAAAATTAAAAATTAAAAATTAAAAATTAAAAATTAAAAATTAAAAATTAAAAATTAAAAATTAAAAATTAAAATTAAAAATTAAAAATTAAAAATTAAAAATTAAAAATTAAAAATTAAAAATTAAAAATTAAAAATTAAAAATTAAAAATTAAAATTAAAAATTAAAAATTAAAAATTAAAAATTAAAAATTAAAAATTAAAAATTAAAAATTAAAAATTAAAAATTAAAAATTAAAAATTAAAAATTAAAAATTAAAAATTAAAAATTAAAATTAAAAATTAAAAATTAAAAATTAAAAATTAAAAATTAAAAATTAAAAATTAAAAATTAAAAATTAAAAATTAAAAATTAAAAATTAAAAATTAAAAATTAAAAATTAAAAATTAAAAATTAAAAATTAAAAATTAAAAATTAAAAATTAAAAATTAAAAATTAAAAATAAAAATTAAAAATTAAAAATTAAAAATTAAAAATTAAAAATTAAAAATTAAAAATTAAAAATCAAAAATTAAAAATTAAAAATTAAATATTAAAAATTAAAAATTAACAATTAAAAATTAAAAATTAAAAATTAAAAATTAAAATTAAAAATTAAAAATTAAAAATAAAAAATTAAAAATTAAAAATTAAAAATTAAAAATTAAAAATTAAAAAATAAAAATTAAAAATTAAAATTAAAAATATTAAAAATAAAAAATTAAAAATTAAAAATTAAAAATTTTAAATTAAAAATTAAGAATTAAAAACTAAAAATTAAAAATTAAAAACTAAAAATTAAAAATTAAAAATTAAAAATTAAAAATTAAAAATTAAAAATTAAAAATTAAAAATTAAAAATTAAAAATTAAAAATTTAAAATTAAAAGTTAAAAATTTAAAATTAAAAGTTAAAAATTAAAAATTAAAAATTTAAAATTAAAAATTAAAATTAAAAATTAAAAATTAAAAATTAAAAATTAAAAATTAAAAATTAAAAATTAAAAATTAAAAATTAAAAATTAAAAATTAAAAATTAAAAATTAAAAATTAAAAATTAAAAATTAAAAATTAAAAATTAAAAATTAAAAATTAAAAATTAAAATTTAAAAATTAAAAATTAAAAATTCAAAATTAAAAATTAAAAATTAAAAATTAAAAATTAAAAATTAAAAATTAAAAATTAAAAATTAAAAATTAAAATTAAAAATTAAAAATTTAAAATTAAAAATTAAAAATTAAAAATTAAAAATTAAAAATTAAAAATTAAAAATTAAAAATTAAAAATTAAAAATTAAAAATTAAAATTAAAAATTAAAAATTAAAAATTAAAAATTAAAAATTAAAAATTAAAAATTAAAAATTAAAAATTAAAAATTAAAAATTAAAAATTAAAAATTAAAAATTAAAAATTAAAAATTAAAAATTAAAAATTAAAAATTAAAAATTAAAAATTAAAAATTAAAAATTAAAAATTAAAAATTAAAAATTAAAAATTAAAAATTAAAAATTAAAAATTAAAAATTAAAAATTAAAAATTAAAAATTAAAAATTAAAAATTAAAAATTAAAAATTAAAAATTAAAAATTAAAAATTAAAAATTAAAAATTAAAAATTTAAATTAAAAATTAAAAATTAAAAATTAAAAATCAAAAATTAAAAATTAAAAATTTAAAATTAAAAATTAAAAATTAAAAATTAAAAATTAAAAATTAAAAATTAAAAATTAAAAATTAAAAATTAAAAATTAAAAATTAAAAATTAAAAATTAAAAATTAAAAATTAAAAATTAAAAATTAAAAATTAAAAATTAAAAATTAAAAATTAAAAATTAAAAAATTAAAAATTAAAAATTAAAAATTAAAAATTAAAAATTAAAAATTAAAAATTAAAAATTAAAAATTAAAAATTAAAAATTAAAAATTAAGAATTAAGAATTAAAAATTAAAAATTAAAAACTTTAAATTAAAAATTTAAAATTTAAAATTTGAAATAAAAAATTAAAAATTTAAAATTAAAAATTAAAAAATAAAAATTAAATATTAAAAATTAAAAATTAAAAATTAAAAATTCAAAATTAAAATTAAAAATTAAAAATTAAAAATTAAAAATTAAAAATTAAAAATTAAAACTAAAAATTAAAAATTAAAATTAAAAATTAAAAATTAAAAATTAAAAATTAAAAATTAAAAATTAAAAATTAAAAATTAAAAATTAAAAATTAAAAATTAAATATTAAATATTAAAAATTAAAAATTAAAAACTAAAAATTAAAAATTAAAATTAATATTAAAATTAAAAATTAAAAATTAAAATTGAAAATTAAAAATTAAAAACTAAAAATTAAAAATTAAAAATTAAAAATTAAAAATTAAAAATTAAAAATTAAAAATGAAAAATTAAAAATTAAAAATTAAAAATTAAAAATTAAAAATTAAAAATTAAAAAATTAAAAATTAAAAATTAAAAATTAAAAAATAAAAATTAAAAATTAAAAATTAAAAATTAAAAATTAAATTAAAAATTAAAAATTAAAAATTAAAAATTAAAAATTAAAAATTAAAAATTAAAAATTAAAAATTAAAAATTAAAAATTAAAAATTAAAAATTAAAATTAAAAATTAAAAATTAAAAATTAAAAATTAAAAATTAAAAATTAAAAATTAAAAATTAAAAATTAAAAATTAAAAATTAAAAATTAAAAATTAAAAATTAAAAATTAAAAATTAAAAATTAAAAATTAAAAATTAAAAATTAAAAATTAAAAATTAAAAATTAAAAATTAAAAATTAAAAATTAAAAATTAAAAATTAAAAATTAAAAATTAAAAATTAAAAATTAAAAATTAAAAATTAAAAATTAAAAATTAAAAATTAAAAATTAAAAATTAAAAAATTAAAAATTAAAAATTAAAAATTAAAAATTAAAAATTAAAAATTAAAAATAAAAATTAAAAATTAAAAATTAAAAATTAAAATTAAAAATTAAAAATTAAAAATTAAAAATTAAAAATTAAAAATTAAAAATTAAAAATTAAAAATTAAAAATTAAAAATTAAAAATTAAAAATTAAAAATCAAAAATTAAAAATTAAAATTAAAAATTAAAAATATTAAAATAATAAAATATTAAAATATTAAAAATTAAGAATTAAAAATTAAAAATTAAAAATTAAAATTAAAAATTAAAAATTAAAAATTAAAAATTAAAAATTAAAAATTAAAAATTAGAAATTAAAAATTAAAAATTAAAAATTAAAATTTAAAAATTAGAAATTAAAAATTAAAATTAAAAATTAAAAATTAAAAATAAAAATTAAAAATTAAAAATTAAAAATTAAAAATTAAAAATTAAAAATTAAAAATTAAAAATTAAAAATTAAAAATTAAAAATTAAAAATATTAAAATAATAAAATATTAAAATATTAAAAATTAAGAATTAAAAATTAAAAATTAAAAATTAAAATTAAAATTAAAAATTAAAAATATTAAAATATTAAAATATTAAAAATTAAAAATTAAAAATTAAAAATTAAAAATTAAAAATTAAAAATTAAAAATTAAAAATTAAAAATTAAAAATTAAAAATTAAAAATTAAAAATTAAAAATTAAAAATTAAAAATTAAAAATTAAAAATTAAAATTAAAAATTAAAAATTAAAAATTAAAAATTAAAAATTAAAAATTAAAAATTAAAAATTAAAAATTAAAAATTAAAAATTAAAAATTAGAAATTAAAAATTAAAAATTAAAAATTAAAATTTAAAAATTAGAAATTAAAAATTAAAAATTAAAAATTAAAAATTAAAAATTAAAAATAAAAATTAAAAATTAAAAATTAAAAATTAAAAATTAAAAATTAAAAATTAAAAATTAAAAATTAAAAATTAAAAATTAAAAATTAAAAATTAAAAATTAAAAATTAAAAATTAAAAATTAAAAATATTAAAATAATAAAATATTAAAATATTAAAAATTAAGAATTAAAAATTAAAAAATTAAAAATTAAAAATTAAAAATATTAAAATATTAAAATATTAAAAATTAAAAATTAAAAATTAAAAATTAAAAATTAAAAATTAAAAATTAAAAATTAAAAATTAAAAATTAAAAATTAAAAATTAAAAATTAAAAATTAAAAATTAAAAATTAAAATTAAAAATTAAAAATTAAAAATTAAAAATTAAAAATTAAAAATTAAAAATTAAAATTAAAAATTAAAAATTAAAAATTAAAAATTAAAAATTAAAAATTAAAAATTAAAAATTAAAAATTAAAAATTAAAAATTAAAAATTAAAAATTAAAAATTAAAAATTAAAAATTAAAAATTAAAAATTAAAAATTAAAAATTAAAAATTAAAAATTAAAAATTAAAAATTAAAAATTAGAAATGAAAAATTAAAAATTAAAAATTAAAAATTAAAAATTAAAAATTAAAAATTAAAAATTAGAAATTAAAAATTAAAAATAAAAAATTAAAAATTAAAAATTAAAAATTAAAAATTAAAAATAAAAATTAAAAATTAAAAATTAAAAATTAAAAATTAAAAATTAAAAATTAAAAATTAAAAATTAAAAATAAAAAATTAAAAAATTAAAAATTAAAAATTAAAAATTAAAAATTAAAAATTAAAAATTAAAAATTAAAAATATTAAAATAATAAAATATTAAAATATTAAAAATTAAGAATTAAAAATTAAATATTAAAAATTAAAAATTAAAAATTAAAAATTAAAAATAAAAATTAAAAATTAAAAATTAAAAATTAAAAATTAAAAATTAAAAATTAAAAATTAAAAATTAAAAATTAAGAATTAAAAACTAAAAATTAAAAATTAAAAATTAAAAATTAAAAATTAAAAATTAAAAATTAAAAATTTAAAATTAAAAATTAAAAATTGAAAATTAAAAATTAAGAATTAAAAATAAAAAATTAAAAACTTTAAATTAAAAATTTAAAGCTAAAAATTTGAAATAAAAAATTAAAAGTTTAAAATTTAAAATTAAAAATTAAAACTTAAAAATTAAAAATTTTAAATTAAAAATTAATAATTAAAAATTAAAAATTAAAAATTTAAAATTAAAAATTAGAAATTAAAAATTAAAAATACAAAATTAAAAATTAAAAATTAAAAATTAAAAATTAAAAATTAAAAATTAAAAATTAAAAATTAAAAATTAAAAATTAAAAATCAAAAATTAAAAATTAAAAATTAAATATTAAAAATTAAAAATTAAAAATTAAAAATTAACAATTAACAATTAAAAATTAAAAATTAAAAATTAAAAATTAAAAATTAAAAATTAAAAATTAAAAATAAAAAATTAAAAATTTAAAATTAAAAATTAAAAATTAAAAATTAAAAATTAAAAATTAAAAATTAAAAATTAAAAATTAAAAATTAAAAATTAAAAATTAAAAATTAAAAATTAAAAATTAAAAAATAAAATTTAAAAATTAAAAATTAAAAATATTAAAAATAAAAAATTAAAAATTAAAAATTAAAAATTTTAAATTAAAAATTAAGAATTAAAAATTAAAAATTAAAAATTAAAAATTAAAAATTAAAAATTAAAAATTAAAAATTAAAAATTAAAAATTAAAAATTAAAAATTAAAAATTAAAAATTAAAAATTAAAAATTAAAAATTAAAAATTAAAAATTAAAAATTAAAAATTAAAAATTAAAAATTAAAAATTAAAAATTAAAAATTAAAAATTAAAAATTAAAAATTAAAAATAAAAATTAAAAATTAAAAATTAAAAATTAAAAATTAAAAATTAAAAATTAAAAATTAAAAATTAAAAATTAAAAATTAAAAATTAAAAATTAAAAATTAAAAATTAAAAATTAAAAATTAAAATTAAAAATTAAAAATTAAAAATTAAAAATTAAAAATTAAAAATTAAAAATTAAAAATTAAAAATTAAAAATTAAAAATTAAAAATTAAAAATTAAAAATTAAAAATTAAAAATTAAAAACTAAAAATTAAAATTAAAAATTAAAAATTAAAAATTAAAAATTAAAAATTAAAAATTAAAAATTAAAAATTAAAAATTAAAAATTAAAAATTAAAAATTAAAAATTAAAAATTAAAAATTAAAAATTAAAAATTAAAAATTAAAAATTAAAAATTAAAAATTAAAAATTAAAAATTAAAAATTAAAAATTAAAAATTAAAAATTAAAAATTAAAAATTAAAAATTAAAAATTAAAAATTAAAAATTAAAAATTAAAAATTAAAAATTAAAAATTAAAAATTAAAAATTAAAAATTAAAAATTAAAAATTAAAAATTAAAAATTAAAAATTAAAAATTAAAAATTAAAAATTAAAAATTAAAAATTAAAAATTAAAAATTAGAATTAAAAATTAAAAATAAAAAATTAAAAATTAAAAATTAAAAATTAAAAATTAAAAATTAAAAATTAAAAATTAAAAATTAAAAATTAAAAATTAAAAATTAAAAATTAAAAATTAAAAATTAAAAATTAAAAATTAAAATTAAAAATTAAAAATTAAAAATTAAAAATTAAAAATTAAAAATTAAAAATTAAAAATTAAAAATTAAAAATTAAAAATTAAAAATTAAAAATTAAAAATTAAAATTAAAAATTAAAAATTAAAAATTAAAAATATTAAAATAATAAAATATTAAAATATTAAAAATTAAGAATTAAAAATTAAATATTAAAAATTAAAAATTAAAAATAAAAATTAAAAATTAAAAATTAAAAATTAAAAATTAAAAATTAAGAATTAAAAACTAAAAATTAAAAATTAAAAATTAAAAATTTAAAAATTAAAAATTGAAAATTAAAAATTAAGAATTAAAAATTAAAAATTAAAACTTTAAATTAAAAATTTAAAGCTAAAAATTTGAAATAAAAAATTTAAAAGTTTAAAATTTAAAATTAAAAATTAAAAATTAAAATTAAAACTTAAAAATTAAAAATTTTAAATTAAAAATTAATAATTAAAATTTAAAATTAAAAATTAGAAATTAAAAATTAAAAATACAAAATTAAAAATTAAAAATTAAAAATTAAAAATTAAAAATTAAAAATTAAAAATTAAAAATTAAAAATTAAAAATCAAAAATTAAAAATTAAAAATTAAATATTAAAAATTAAAAATTAAAAATTAACAATTAACAATTAAAAATTAAAAATTAAAATTAAAAATTAAAAATTAAAAATAAAAAATTAAAAATTTAAAATTAAAAATTAAAAATTAAAAATTAAAAATTAAAAATTAAAAATTAAAAATTAAAAATTAAAAATTAAAAATTAAAAAATAAAAATTAAAAATTAAAAATTAAAAATATTAAAAATAAAAAATTAAAAATTAAAAAATTAAAAATTAAAAATTAAAAATTTTAAATTAAAAATTAAGAATTAAAAACTAAAAATTAAAAATTAAAAATTAAAAATTAAAAATTAAAAATTTAAAATTAAAAGTTAAAAATTAAAAATTAAAAATTAAAAATTAAAAATTAAAAATTAAAAATTAAAAATTAAAAATTAAAAATTAAAAATTAAAAATTAAAATTAAAAATTAAAAATTAAAAATTAAAAATTAAAAATTAAAAATTAAAAATTAAAAATTAAAAATTAAAAATTAAAATTAAAAATTAAAAATTAAAAATTAAAAATTAAAAATTAAAAAATTAAAAATTAAAAATTAAAAATTAAAAATTAAAAATTAAAAATTAAAAATTAAAAATTAAAAATTAAAAATTAAAAATTAAAAATTAAAAATAAAAATTAAAAATTAAAAATTAAAAATTAAAAATTAAAAATTAAAAATTAAAAATTAAAAATTAAAAATTAAAAATTAAAAATTAAAAATTAAAAATTAAAAATTAAAAATTAAAAATTAAAAATTAAAAATTAAAAATTAAAAATTAAAAATTAAAAATTAAAAATTAAAAATTAAAAATTAAAAATTAAAAATTAAAAATTAAAAATTAAAAATTAAAAACTAAAAATTAAAATTAAAAATTAAAAATTAAAAATTAAAAATTAAAAATTAAAAATTAAAAATTAAAAATTAAAAATTAAAAATTAAAAATTAAAAATTAAAAATTAAAAATAAAAATTAAAAATTAAAAATTAAAAATTTAAAATTAAAAATTAAAAATTAAAAATTAAAAATTAAAAATTAAAAATTAAAAATTAAAAATTAAAAATTAAAAATTAAAAATTAAAAATTAAAAATTAAAAATTAAAAATTAAAAATTAAAAATTAAAAATTAAAAATTAAAAATTAAAAATTAAAAATTGAAAATTAAAAATTAAAAATTAAAAATTAAAAATTAAAAATTAAAAATTAAAAATTAAAAATTAAAAATTAAAAATTAAAAATTAAAAATTAAAAATTAAAAATTAAAAATTAAAAATTAAAAATTAAAAATTAAAAATTAAAAATTAAAAATTAAAAATTAAAAATTAAAAATTAAAAATTAAAAATTAAAAATTAAAAATTAAAAATTAAAAATTAAAAATTAAAAATTAAAAATTAAAAATTAAAAATAAAAAATTAAAAATTAAAAATTAAAAATTAAAAATTAAAAATTAAAAATTAAAAAT
>CAVMKG010000623.1:20000-30000 GCA_963682025.1 Cordilura impudica
AAATTAAAAATTAAAAATTAAAAATTAAAAATTAAAAATTAAAAATTAAAAATTAAAAATTAAAAATTAAAAATTAAAAATTAAAAATTAAAAATTAAAAATTAAAAATTAAAAATTAAAAATTTAAAATTAAAAATTAAAAATAAAAAAATTAAAAATTATTAATTATGATTTAAAAATTAAATAAAAAAAAAATAAAAAGTTAAAAACTAAAAATTAAAAATTAAATATTAGAAATCAGAAATTAAAAATTCAAGATTCAAAATTACTGGCTAACTCAGATAAAAATATTTGAAAATTTGCTTTTTTTAATATTAATATCTGGAAATTTTTAGCCAAGAATCAGTTGATTTTTTTTTTAGTTATCATAAATTGTCTCAAAACTTTAAAAATTAAAAATTAAAAATTAAAAATTAAAAATTAAAAACTAAAAATTTAAAATTAAAAATTAAAAATAAAAAAATTAAAAATTATTAATTATGATTTAAAAATTAAATAAAAAAAAAATAAAAAGTTAAAAACTAAAAATTAAAAATTAAATATTAGAAATCAGAAATTAAAAATTCAAGATTCAAAATTACTGGCTAACTCAGATAAAAATATTTTAAAATTAGCTTTTTTTAATATTAATATCTGGAAATTTTTAGGCAAAAATCAGTTGATTTTTTTTTTAGTTATCATAAATTGTCTCAAAACTTTCTTATAAGGATCAAACTTTGGGTGTTATAACGCTGTCTGCGTTATGTAATGAATTTCATCAGGGGTTTTCTACTCTAGTAAAAATTAAAAATTTAAAAATTAAAAATTAAAAATTTTAAATAAAAAAATTAAAAATTATTAATTATGATTTAAAAATTAAGTATAAAAAATAAAAAGTTAAAACTAAAAATTAGAAATTAAATATTAGAAATCAGAAATTAGAAATTAAAAATTCAAGATTAAAAATTATTAGCTAACTCAGATAAAAATATTTTAAAATTTGCTTTTTTTAATATTAATATCTGGAAATTTTTAGCCAAGAATCAGTTGATTTTTTTTTAGTTATCATAAATTGTCTCAAAACTTTCTTATAAGGATCAAACTTTGGGTGTTATAACGCTGGCTGCGTTTTGTAATGAATTTCATCAGGGGTTTTCTACTCTAGTAAAAGAAAAATAATGACATTTTTCAAATAGTAACGAATTCTTTCTATAGAAGATACGCTCATTCTTTTTTATAAACAGGAATTATAATAGAATTTAGCCAACAAGAAAAGCAATTAACTTTAAATTTAATTGGTATTCGAAATTTATATTTCAGTACCGACAACAGTTTTAAACTGGCAGCCGTACCCAATATTGGTTGTAATATTGAGATTAAGATGCAGGTGGATGGTATCAAAGATTCGGCCCAGCCGATTTCTGTGTAGATTTCAACCATAATTTTTTGCTTCACGGATTTTTCATCTGATAAGGCGTTGTAAACGATTATATTCAATGTCGTCATTGTCTTTAATCCATCACTAGAAGTATTTCATCCTTTGTTATTCCGTTTAACATAGATGTTGTCGTATCCCTCAGTTCTATTGGGTTTTAATCGGCATTCTCTATATTCTCAAAGTTCTCAGTTATATTTTGATTTACAATATGTTTAACATGTGCGTTTTTTAACTTTTTCAAATCTAAATGAGGATGCTTCTTTGATTTTTTCTTAGAAGAAAGTTTTATTCTCAATTTGAAGCAGAGCAGATTGTGATCCGATGGTACATCTGCTCCAGAATATGTTTTGGCATTGATGATTGATGAAGAAAATCTTTTATTTATTAGTATATAATCTATTTGCTCCGTACAATGTTGCGGGTATTATCAAACGGTGATTTTCAGGAGTACAATCTTCTGGGAGGTAATGAAAAAACGTATTTGTTATTTTAAAACCATATTCTTGGCCAAATTCTACTAATCGATCAAAATCACCAGTGAAATCTATTGTTTTTACTTTGCACATCTTGGCATTAAAATTACCCTTTATTATGATTATGTCTTGAGATTCTGTCGATTTTAAAACTTCAGATATATCAGCATTAAATATTTCTATTTCACATTCGCCGCTATCCGCGGTAGCAGAATAAGCCTGTTTTATGAAAAGTTTTAAGAATTTCGCATCTAATTTTATTAGCATAACCTATCGGAAATTGGTTTAAAATCTGTGACACTGCTCTTACTTTTTTGGCCAACTATGGTACATACACCTATTCTGTGTAGTTTTGTTTCGTTACCAGAGTAATATACTGCTGTATCAACCGTTTCACATTGGCCTGAATTTGGCAGCCATGTTTCACTAATACCATGAATGTCGATCTGCAATCTTTTCATTTCTTTGACGGTATTCAGTAGCTTCCTGACTCATATAGCCTACGTACATGCCATGTAGCTAAATTAATTTTGGTTTTATTTCCGGGGATTCTTAGCTCCATCGTATTGTCGGAGACTGAGGTCCGTTGCTTATTTCCGTTTTGCATGTAATTTACTAGGGAATTTTGTACTTCAGTGGTTTCGCGTTGCCTTCTCAAGGATCAATATCAGCCGCTCTTCACAGAGAGCCAGATGCTGTTCGTAGCCGCTACAGATTGGCCATTGGATACTTGGACGGCGCCAATTACTCGCCATGTCGTCAACGCTTCATTGGCAATCAGAATTTATTGAAAGAGTGGTTGCACCCACTCCTCCTCTGAGACCCCCAACACTGACTGCTGGATTGTAAGCACGGAGACTCAAAATTCAGTGAGTATACGATGTAGAGAGAGGGCTTCTACAAATTTTTACCACTGCTTCGGTATTGACATTGGAAGGGCCTGGTTTTGAATGACCAGTGTGTTTAGCGTAACCAATTGATTCAGTCTGCCTGAATTTTTCAATTACATACTCTCTTCAAAGTTGGCAAAGTTAGATGAATAGTCCGAAAATATTTTGTACGAAATCTATTTAATTTTTTTTTTATTATCCAACAATGAAAACATGTAATTATATCCTATAATGCTCCATTTTTACTAACCTTAAGCTTTCATCTGTCAAACCGTTCTTTCCTTTTGGTTTTCGTTTGAGCACTTTACTGCACAAAATAGCGTAAATTCAAAACATTCGTGCATTTTGGGACACTTTTTAGTTAATAAAATTCTCTTTAGCTGTGTACATCTACGTATATTATTTACATAGTCTTCTGCTATTCCACTTCGAATAACACTATAAGTAATTACTCATTTATAATATTAATAGGCTAGGCGATTTCTTGTGACCGATGTTTTATTCTACCGTTTCATCCCGATTTTGAACAAACGTATATTATTTTAAAGGTATGTCTTTTAGCCGTTTTGCAGATTTACAGATTTTTAAATTTTTTCCTTTATTTTGAGTAAATTGCATTTAAAGTTGCTACTAGCACATACATAAAATTAAACATATATTATGTGTGTTTAATTAAATTTGTTAATGTGTTTGTTATCTTCATTCACAATAATAATAAACCATAAGAGTGTTGGTTTGTGAATTGGCTAAGTTGAAAATAAAGCTACCTAGAAATTGCACTCGAATTTCGAGCGCTGGAATCTGCTAGTTTATATAAATGTGGAATAGTTTTAAACTATCTGTTTTTTTTTCAATAGGCTTGTTTATCTCAATATTTTTTCATTCATTTCATTTCATACCTCGATTCGGGAATATTCCATCCAAAAATAAATGATTAAACACTTTAATTTCGAGTATTTATTAATGAGTTGAAAATATGGCTTGATTATCCTTTTAAAGTTAAAATTACAAACAGAGGGATTTATACGAAAGAATTTTTTTTTTTCGATCCCGCCTGTATTTAATTTGTTGACATCGTGTTTCGCTGAAATGATTAGAAATATCCCATGATCTCACGTTGCTATGTGACATTTCATTCAATACCTGGTGTGTGTGATGTTAAAATATTTTCTTTAAAATAAATATACATGAAAAATTAAACATAATTCAACTTATGAAAAAGTTATTATTATAATTTCCATAAGTACTTAAATTCATTTTAACATCTCTACATACATACATACGGTTGATTAGAATACAAATACGAAGGCATTTTCAAGTTAAAAAATTTTTTTCTTGTGATGCATTAATTCTTATATATTTTCTTCTAATCCCAGTTGGATTCAAAATTTATTCTATATAGATGGAATAAGCCACACGGTGTGCGTAAAAATAATGAACAAATGTATACCAGAATACGTTTAAATTTTGTTATTATTGTTTCGTACCCAAAACATCCTTGTTTTCGCTGGTGAGCTGGTACGAGTATAATAAAAACTCATTATGAAAATGACAGTAACATAAAATACGTGGTGCAGTTACACACGAACATGGACATTTCTTATGCATGGAGTAAAAAAACCCTGAACGCAAACATTACACCTTAATTGTATAATAGAACAATTACAATTTTAGCTCATATATACATGTGTCCCTGTGTTTGCGTTTCTTAGGTTAAAGTTATTGATAAAAAGTCAAAACATAAGCTAACTGTGATTTGTCAAGCATAATATCGTTAGTGGAAAATTTCAACAGGCATGATAAAATAGAAAGAGTTGTGTGACAAGAAATATCAGACATCGTGATTTAATTATTCAAACTTCAACGTTAACGTAGGCTTTTGATAATTAGCAAACCAAGATTTTTTTAATAGGTACTATAGATAAAACACAACTAATTAAAAAGTTATTTGTCAACGATAGTTTGTACCCAGCATCTTCTTTTGCAAATCACCAACTCTTTTTTTACATGCGTTCATAAAAAACGTGATACATTGTTTTCATAATACACTATACAAAATAATTATTAAACCAAATATAAATTCTAAAATTTCACGAACATTAACCGAAAACAAGTCAGAGTGTTAAATTCGGCTGGGCAGAATCTTTGATACCCTCCACCTGCATCTTAAGCTCAATATTACAACCAATATTGGGTACGGCTACCGCTTTAAAACTGTTGTCGGTACTGAAATTTGAATTTCGAATACCAATTAAATGTAAAGTTAATTAATTTTCTTGTTGGCCAGTTTCTATTATAATTCCTTGTTATAAAAAACAATGATCGTGTCTTCTATAGAAAGAATTCGTTACTATTTGATAAATGGCATTATTTTTCTTTTACTAGAGTAGAAAACCCCTAATGAAATTCATTATATAACGCAGCCAGCGTTATTACACCCAAAGTTTGATCCCTATAAGAAAGTTTTGATATAATTCATGAATTATAATTAAAAAAAAAAAAACTGATTCTTGGCTCAAAACTTCCAGATATTAATATTAAAAAAAGCAAATTTTAAAATATTTTTACTGAATTAGCTACTAATTTTTAATTTTGAATTTCTAATTTTTAGTTTTTAGTTTTTAACTTTCAATTTTTTATTTTTAATTTTCAATTTTTAAATTTAATTTTTTTCTTATTCATTTTTCAATTTTTATTTAATTTTTAATTTTTAATATTTAATTTTGAATTTTTAGTTTTTAGTTTTTAATTTTTAGTTTTTAGTTTTAAGTTTTTAGTTTTTAGTTTTTAATTTTTAACTTTTAATTTTAAATTTATAATCTTTAATATTTAATATTTTTTTATTATTCGTTTTACAATTTTCATTTTCACTTTCCATTTTTCATTTTTAATTTTTCATTCTTCATTTTCCATTTTTAATTTTTAATTTTCCTTTTTTCACTATTCATTTTTCATTTTTATTTTTCATTTCCCATTTTCAATTTTCCATTTTTCATTTTTAGTTTTTAATTTTTCATTTTTAATTTTTAATGTTTAATTTTTAATTTTTCGTTTTTAATTTTTAATTTTTAATTTTTAATTTTTAATTTTTAATTTTTAATTTTTAATTTTTAATTTTTAATTTTTAATTTTTAATTTTTAATTTTTAATTTTTAATTTTAATTTTTAATTTTTAATTTTTAATTTTTAATTTTTAATTTTTAATTTTTAATTTTTAATTTTTAAGTTTTAATTTCTAATTTTTAATTTTTAATTTTTAATTTTTAATTTTTAATTTTTAATTTTTAATTTTTAATTTTTAATTTTTAATTTTTAATTTTTAATTTTCAATTTTTAATTTTTAATTTTTAATTTTTAATTTTTAATTTTTAATTTTTAATTTTTAATTTTTAATTTTTAATTTTTAATTTTTAATTTTTAATTTTTAATTTTTAATTTTTAATTTTTAATTTTTAATTTTTAATTTTTAATTTTTAATTTTTAATTTTTAATTTTTAATTTTTAATTTTTAATTTTTAATTTTTAATTTTTAATTTTTAATTTTTAATTTTTAATTTTTAATTTTTAATTTTTAATTTTTAATTTTTAATTTTTAATTTTTAATTTTTAATTTTTAATTTTTAATTTTTAATTTTTAAGTTTTAATTTTTAATTTTTAATTTTTAATTTTTCATTTTTAATTTTAAATTTTTAATTTTTAATTTTTAATTTTTTATTTTTAATTTTGAATTTTTAATTTTTAATTTTTAATTTTTAAAATTTAATTTTTAATTTTTAGTTTTTAGTTTTTAATTTTTAATATTTAATTTTTAATTTTTAATTTTTAATTTTTAATTTTTAATTTTTAATTTTTAATTTTTATTTTTTAATTTTTAATTTATAATTTTTAATTTTTAATTTTTAATTTTAAATTTTTTATTTTTAATTTTTAATTTTTAATTTTTAATTTTTAGTTTTTAATTTTTAATTTTTAATTTTTAATTTATAATTTATAATTTTTAATTTTTAATTTTTAATTTTTAATTTTTAATTTTTAATTTTTAATTTTTAATTTTTAATTTTTAATTTTTAATTTTTAATTTTTAATTTTTAATTTTTAATTTTTAGTTTTTAATTTTAAATTTTTAATTTTTAATTTTTCATTTTTAATTTTTAATTTTTAATTTTTAATTTTTAATTTTTAAATTTTAATTTTTAATTTTTAATTTAAAATTTTTAATTTTTAATTTTTAATTACTTATTTTTAATTTTTAATTTTTAGTTTTTAATTTTTAATTTTTATTTTTTAATTTTTAATTTGTAATTTTTAATTTTTAATTTTTAATTTTTAATTTTAAATTTAAAATTTTTAATTCTAAATTTTTGAATTTTAGTTTTTAATTTTTAACCTTTAATTTTTAATTATTAATTTTTAATTTTTAATTTTTTATTTTTAATTTTTAATTTTTAATTTTTAATTTTTAATTTTTAATTCTTAATTTTTAATTTTTAATTTTTAATTTTTAATTTTTAATTTTTAATTTTTAATATTTAATTTTTAATTTATAATTTTTAATTTTTTATTTTTAATTTTTAATTTTTAATTTTTAATTTTTAATTTTTAATTTTTAATTTTTAATTTTTAATTTTTAATTTTTAATTTTTAATTTTTAATTTTTAATTTTTAATTTTTCATTTTTAATTTTTAATTTTTAATTTTTAATTTTTAATTTTTAATTTTTAATTTTTAATTTTTTAATTTTTAGTTTTTGATTTTCAGTTTCTAATTTTCAATTTTTAATTTTTAATTTTTAATTTTTAATTTTTAATTTTTAATTTTTAATTTTTAATTTTTAATTTTTAATTTTTAATTTTTAATTTTTAATTTTTAATTTTTAATTTTTAATTTTTAATTTTTAATTTTTAATTATTAATTTTTAATTTTTAATTTGTAATTTTTAATTTTTAATTTTTAATTTTTAATTTTTAATTTTTAATTTTTAATTTTTAATTTGTAATTTTTAATTTTTAATTTTTAATTTTTAATTTTTAATTTTTAATTTTTAATTTTTTATTTTTAATTTTTAATTTTTAATTTTTAATTTTTAATTTTTAATTTTTAATTTTTAATTTTTAATTTTTAATTTTTAATTTTTAATTTTTAATTTTTAATTTTTAATTTTTAATTTTTAATTTTTAATTTTTAATTTTTAATTTTTAATTTTTAATTTTTAATTTTTAATTTTTAATTTTTAATTTTTAATTTTTAATTTTTAATTTTTAATTTTTAATTTTTAATTTTTAATTTTTAATTTTTAATTTTTAATTTTTAATTTTTAATTTTTAATTTTTAATTTTTAATTTTTAATTTTTAATTTTTAATTTTTAATTTTTAATTTTTAATTTTTAATTTTTAATTTTTAATTTTTAATTTTTAATTTTTAATTTTTAATTTTTAATTTTTAATTTTTAATTTTTAATTTTTAATTTTTAATTTTTAATTTTTAATTTTTAATTTTTAATTTTTAATTTTTAATTTTTAATTTTTAATTTTTAATTTTTAATTTTTAATATTTAATTTTTAATTTTTAATTTTTAATTTTTAATTTTTAATTTTTAATTTTTAATTTTTAATTTTTAATTTTTAATTTTTTATTTTTAATTTTTAATTTTTAATTTTTAATTTTTAATTTTTAATTTTAATTTTTAATTTTTAATTTTTAATTTTTAATTTTTAATTTTTAATTTTTAATTTTTAATTTTTAATTTTTAATTTTTAATTTTTAATTTTTCAGTTTTAATTTTTAATTTTTAATTTTTAATTTTTCATTTTTAATTTTTAATTTTTAATTTTTAATTTTTAATTTTTAATTTTTAATTTTTAATTTTTAGTTTTTAATTTTTAATTTTTAATTTTTAATTTTTAATTTTTAATTTTTAATTTTTAATTTTTAATTTTTCATTTTTAATTTTTAATTTTTAATTTTTAATTTTTAATTTTTAATTTTCAAATTTTAATTTTTAATTTTTAATTTTTAATTTTTAATTTTTAATTTTTAATTTTTAATTTTTAATTTTTAATTTTTAATTTTTAATTTTTAATTTTTAATTTTTAATTTTTAATTTTTAATTTTTAATTTTTAATTTTTAATTTTTAATTTTTAATTTTTAATTTTTAATTTTTAATTTTTAATTTTTAATTTTTAATTTTTAATTTTTAATTTTTAATTTTTAATTTTTAATTTTTAATTTTTAATTTTTAATTTTTAATTTTTAATTTTTAATTTTTAATTTTTAATTTTTAATTTTTAATTTTTAGTTTTTAATTTTTAATTTTTAATTTTTAATTTTTAATTTTTAATTTTTAATTTTTAATTTTTAATTTTTAATTTTTAATTTTTAATTTTTAATTTTTAATTTTTAATTTTTAATTTTTAATTTTTAATTTTTAATTTTTAATTTTTAATTTTAAATTTTTAATATTTAATTTTTAATTTTTAATTTTTAATTTTTAATTTTTAATTTTTAATTTTTAATTTTTAATTTTTAATTTTTAATTTTTAATTTTTAATTTTTAATTTTTAATTTTTAATTTTTAATTTTTAATTTTTAATTTTTAATTTTTAATTTTTAATTTTAATTTTTAATTTTTAATTTTTAATTTTTAATTTTTAATTTTTAATTTTTAATTTTTAATTTTTAATTTTTAATTTTTAATTTTTAATTTTTAATTTTTAATTTTTAATTTTTAATTTTTAATTTTTAATTTTTAATTTTAATTTTTAATTTTTAATTTTTAATTTTTAATTTTTAATTTTTAATTTTTAATTTTTAATTTTTAATTTTTAATTTTTAATTTTTAATTTTTAATTTTTAATTTTTAATTTTTAATTTTTAATTTTTAATTTTTAATTTTTAATTTTTAATTTTTAATTTTTAATTTTTAATTTTTAATTTTTAATTTTTAATTTTTAATTTTTAATTTTTAATTTTTAATTTTTAATTTTTAATTTTTAATTTTTAATTTTTAATTTTTAATTTTTAATTTTTAATTTTTAATTTTTAATTTTTAATTTTTAATTTTTAATTTTTAATTTTTAATTTTTAATTTTTAATTTTTAATTTTTAATTTTTAATTTTTAATTTTTAATTTTTAATTTTTAATTTTTAATTTTTAATTTTTAATTTTTAATTTTTAATTTTTAATTTTTAATTTTTAATTTTTAATTTTTAATTTTTAA
>CAVMKG010000623.1:35000-47500 GCA_963682025.1 Cordilura impudica
TTTAAATTTTTAATTTTTAATTTCTTACTTTTGATTTTTAATTATTAATTTTTAATTTTTAATTTTTAATTTTTAATTTTTAATTTTTAATTTTTAATTTTTATTTTTAATTTTGAATTTTTAATTTTTAATTTTTAATTTTTAATTTTTAATTTTTAATTTTTAATGTTTAATTTTTAGTTTTTAATTTTTAATTTTTAATTTTTAATTTTTAATTTTTAATTTTAAATTTTTAATTTTACTTTTAATTTTTAATTTTTAATTTTTAATGTTTAATTTTTAGTTTTTAATTTTTAATTTTTAGTTTTTAATTTTTAATTTTTAATTTTTAATTTTTAATTTTTTAATTTTTAATTTTAAATTTTTAATTTTTAATTTCTTATTTTTGATTTTTAATTATTAATTTTTAATTTTTCATTTTTAATTTTTAATTTTTAATTTTTAATTTTTAATTTTTAATTTTTAATTTTACTTTTAATTTTTAATTTTTAATTTTTGATTTTTAATTATTAATTTTTAATTTTTAATTTTTAATTTTTAATTTTTAATTTTTAATTTTTAATTTTTAATTTTTAATTTTTAATTTTTAATTTTATTTTAATTTTTAATTTTTAATTTTTAATTTTTAATTTTTAATTTTTAATTTTTAATTTTTAATTTTTAATTTTTAATTTTTAATTTTTAATTTTTAATTTTTAATTTTTAATTTTTAATTTTTAATTTTTAATTTTTAATTTTTAATTTTTAATTTTTAATTTTTAATTTTTAATTTTTAATTTTTAATTTTTAATTTTTAATTTTAATTTTTAATTTTTAATTTTTAATTTTTAAATTTTAATTTTTAATTTTTAATTTTTAATTTTTAATTTTTAATTTTTAATTTTTAATTTTTAATTTTTAATTTTTAATTTTTAATTTTTAATTTTTAATTTTTAATTTTTAATTTTTAATTTTTAATTTTTAATTTTTAATTTTTAATTTTTAATTTTTAATTTTTAATTTTTAATTTTTAATTTTTAATTTTTAATTTTTAATTTTTAATTTTTAATTTTTAATTTTTAATTTTTAATTTTTTAATTTTTAATTTTTAATTTTTAATTTTTAATTTTTAATTTTTAATTTTTAATTTTTAATTTTTAATTTTTAATTTTTAATTTTAATTTTTAATTTTTAATTTTTAATTTTTAATTTTTAATTTTTAATTTTTAATTTTTAATTTTTAATTTTTAATTTTTAATTTTTAATTTTTAATTTTTAATTTTTAATTTTTAATTTTTAATTTTAATTTTTAATTTTTAATTTTAATTTTTAATTTTTAATTTTTAATTTTTAATTTTTAATTTTTAATTTTTAATTTTTAATTTTTAATTTTTAATTTTTAATTTTTAATTTTTAATTTTTAATTTTTAATTTTTAATTTTTAATTTTTAATTTTTAATTTTTAATTTTTAATTTTTAATTTTTAATTTTTAATTTTTAATTTTTAATTTTTAATTTTTAATTTTTAATTTTTAATTTTTAATTTTTAATTTTTAATTTTTAATTTTTAATTTTTAATTTTTAATTTTTAATTTTTAATTTTTAATTTTAATTTTTAATTTTTAATTTTTAATTTTTAATTTTTATTTTTAATTTTTAATTTTTAATTTTTAATTTTTAATTTTTAATTTTTAATTTTTAATTTTTAATTTTTAATTTTTAATTTTTAATTTTTAATTTTTAATTTTTAATTTTTAATTTTTAATTTTTAATTTTTAATTTTTAATTTTTAATTTTTAATTTTTAATTTTTAATTTTTAATTTTTATTTTTAATTTTTAATTTTTAATTTTTAATTTTTAATTTTGAATTTCTAATTTTATTTTTTAATTTTTAATTTGTAATTTATAATTTTTAATTTTTAATTTCTAATTTTTAATTTTTAATTTTTAATTTTTAATTTTTAATTTTTAATTTTTAATTTTTTATTTTTAATTTTTAAAATTTAATTTTTAATTTTTAATTTTTAATTTTTAAAATTTAATTTTTAATTTTTAAAATTTAATTTTTAATTTTTAATTTTTAATTTTTAATTTTTTATTTTTAATTTTTAATTTTTAATTTTTAATTTTTAATTTTTTATTTTTAATTTTTAATTTTTAATTTTTAATTTTTAATTTTTAATTTTTAATTTTTAATTTTTAATTTTTAATTTTTATTTTTTAATTTTTAATTTTTAATTTTAATTTTTAAGTTTTAATTTAAAATTTGAAGTTTTAATTTAAGATTTTAATTTTTAATTTTTAATCGTTAATTTTTAATGTTTAATTTTTAATTTTTAATTTTTAATTTTTAATTTTTAATTTTTAATTTTTAATTTTTAATTTTTAATTTTTAATTTTTAATTTTTAATTTTTAATTTTTAATTTTTAATTTTTAATTTTTAATTTTTAATTTTTAATTTTTAATTTTTAATTTTTAATTTTTAATTTTTAATTTTTAATTTTTAATCTTTAATTTTTAATTTTTAATTTTTAATTTTTAATTTTTAATTTTTAATTTTTAATTTTTAATTTTTAATTTTTAATTTTAATTTTTAATTTTTAATTATTAATTTTTAATTTTTAATTTTTAATTTTTATTTTTTAATTTTTAGTTTTTAATTTTTAATTTTTAATTTTTAATTTTTAATTTTTAATTTTTAATTTTTAAGTATAAATTTTTAATTTTTAATTTTTAATTTTTAATTTTTAATTTTTAATTTTTAATTTTTAATTTTTAATTTTTAATTTTTAATTTTTAATTTTTAATTTTTAATTTTTAATTTTTAGTTTTTAATTTTTAATTTTTAATTTTTAATTTTTTAATTTTTAATTTTAAATTTTTAATTTTTAATTTCTTATTTTTGATTTTTAATTATTAATTTTTAATTTTTAATTTTTAATTTTTAATTTTTAATTTTTAATTTTTAATTTTTAATTTTTAATTTTTAATTTTTATTTTTAATTTTGAATTTTTAATTTTTAATTTTTAATTTTTAATTTTTAATTTTTAATTTTTAATTTTTAATTTTTAATTTTTAATTTTTAATGTTTAATTTTTAGTTTTTAATTTTTAATTTTTAATTTTTAATTTTTAATTTTTAATTTTTAATTTTTAATTTTTAATTTTAAATTTTTAATTTTACTTTTAATTTTTAATTTTTAATTTTTAATGTTTAATTTTTAGTTTTTAATTTTTAATTTTTAGTTTTTAATTTTTAATTTTTAATTTTTAATTTTTAATTTTTTAATTTTTAATTTTAAATTTTAATTTTTAATTTCTTATTTTTGATTTTTAATTATTAATTTTTAATTTTTAATTTTTAATTTTTAATTTTTAATTTTTAATTTTTAATTTTTAATTTTTAATTTTTAATTTTTAATTTTTAATTTTTAATTTTTAATTTTTAATTTTACTTTTAATTTTTAATTTTTAATTTTTGATTTTTAATTATTAATTTTTAATTTTTAATTTTTAATTTTTAATTTTTAATTTTTAATTTTTAATTTTTAATTTTTAATTTTTAATTTTTAATTTTTAATTTTTAATTTTTAATTTTTAATTTTTAATTTTTAATTTTTAATTTTTAATTTTTAATTTTTAATTTTTAATTTTTAATTTTTAATTTTTAATTTTTAATTTTTAATTTTTAATTTTTAATTTAATTTTTAATTTTTAATTTTTAATTTTTAATTTTTAATTTTTAAATTTTAATTTTTAATTTTTAATTTTTAATTTTTAATTTTTAATTTTTAATTTTTAATTTTTAATTTTTAATTTTTAATTTTTAATTTTTAATTTTTAATTTTTAATTTTTAATTTTTAATTTTTAATTTTTAATTTTTAATTTTTAATTTTTAATTTTTAATTTTTAATTTTTAATTTTTAATTTTTAATTTTTAATTTTTAATTTTTAATTTTTAATTTTTAATTTTTAATTTTTAATTTTTAATTTTTAATTTTTAATTTTTAATTTTTAATTTTTAATTTTTAATTTTTAATTTTTAATTTTTAATTTTTAATTTTTAATTTTTAATTTTTAATTTTTAATTTTTAATTTTTAATTTTTAATTTTTAATTTTTAATTTTTAATTTTTAATTTTTAATTTTTAATTTTTAATTTTTAATTTTTAATTTTTAATTTTTAATTTTTAATTTTTAATTTTTAATTTTTAATTTTTAATTTTTAATTTTTAATTTTTAATTTTTAATTTTTAATTTTTAATTTTTAATTTTTAATTTTTAATTTTTAATTTTTAATTTTTAATTTTTAATTTTTAATTTTTAATTTTTAATTTTTAATTTTTAATTTTTAATTTTTAATTTTTAATTTTTAATTTTTAATTTTTAATTTTTAATTTTTAATTTTTAATTTTTAATTTTAATTTTAATTTTAATTTTAATTTTAATTTTAATTTTAATTTTAATTTTAATTTTAATTTTAATTTTAATTTTAATTTTGACTTAAATTTTAATTTTAATTTTAATTTTCAATTTTCAATTTTTAATTTTTAATTTTTAATTTTTTAATTTTTAATTTTAACTTTTTAATTTTTAATTTCTTATTTTTAATTTTTAATTTTTAGTTTTTAATTTTTAATTTTTAATTTTTAATTTTTAATTTTTAATTTTTAATTTTTAATTTTTAATTTTTAATTTTTAATTTTTAATTTAAATTTTAAATTTTTAATTTAAAATTTTTGATTTTAATTTATAATTTCTAATTTTTAAATTTTAATTTTTAATTTTTAATTTTTAATTTTTAATTTTTAATTTTTAATTTTTAATTTTTAATTTTTAATTTTTAATTTTAATTTTTAATTTTTAATTTTTAATTTTATTAATTTTTAATTTTTAATTTTTAATTTTTAATTTTTAATTTTTAATTTTTATTTTAATTTTTAATTTTTAATTATTAATTTTTAATTTTTAATTTTTAATTTTTAGTTTTTAATTTTTGAATTTTTAATTTTTAATTTTAAAAATTTAATTTTTAATTTTTAATTTTTAAATTTTAATTTTTAATTTTTAATTTTTAATTTTTAATTTTTAATTTTTAATTTTTAATTTTTAATTTTTAATTTTTAATTTTTAATTTTTAATTTTTAATTTTTAATTTTTAATTTTTAATTTTTAATTTTTAATTTTTAATTTTTAATTTTTAATTTTTAATTTTTAATTTTTAATTTTTAATTTTTAATTTTTAATTTTTAATTTTTAATTTTTAATTTTTAATTTTTAATTTTTAGTTTTTAATTTTTAATTTTTAATTTTTAATTTTTAATTTTTAATTTTTATTTTAAGTTTTAATTAAAAATTTTAAGTTTTAATTTAAGATTTAAATTTTTAATTTTTAATCGTTAATATTTAATTTTTAATTTTTAATTTTTAATTTTTAATTTTTAATTTTTAATTTTAAATTTTTAATTTTTAATTTTTAATTTTTAATTTTGAATTTTTAATTTTAATTTTTAATTTTTAGTTTTTAATTTTTAATTTTTAATTTTTAATTTTTAATTTTTAATTTTTAATTTTAATTTTTAATTTTTATTTTTAATTTTTTATTTTTAATTTTTAATTTTTGATTTTTAAGTTTTAATTTAAAATTTTAAGTTTTAATTTAAGATTTTAATTTTTAATTTTTAATCGTTAATTTTTAATTTTTAATTTTAATTTTTAATTTTTAATTTTTAATTTTTAATTTTTAATTTTTAATTTTTAATTTTTAATTTTTAATTTTTAATTTTTAATTTTTAATTTTTAATTTTTAATTTTTAATTTTTAATTTTTAATTTTAATTTTTAATTTTTAATTTTTAATTTTTAATTTTTAATTTTTAATTTTTAATTTTTAATTTTTAATTTTTAATTTTTAATTTTTAATTTTTAATTTTTAATTTTTAATTTTTAATTTTTAATTTTTTAATTTTTAATTTTTAATTTTTAATTTTTAATTTTTAATTTTTAATTTTTAATTTTTAATTTTTAATTTTTAAGTTTTTAATTTTTTAAGTTTTAATTTTTAATTTTTAATTTTTAATTTTTAATTTTTAATTTTTAATTTTTAATTTTTAATTTTTAATTTTTAATTTTTAATTTTTAATTTTTAATTTTTAATTTTTAATTTTTTAATTTTTAATTTTTAATTTTTAATTTTTAATTTTTAATTTTTAATTTTTAATTTTTAATTTTTAATTTTTAATTTTTAATTTTTAATTTTTAATTTTTAATTTTTAATTTTTAATTATTAATTTTTAATTTTTAATTTTTAATTTTTAATTTTTAATTTTTAGTTTTTAATTTTTAATTTTTAATTTTTAATTTTTAATTTTAATTTTAATTTTAATTTTGATTTTAATTTTAATTTTCAATTTTTAATTTTTTATTTTTACTTTTAAATTTTTAATTTTTAATTTTTAATTTTTTAATTTTTAATTTTTAAATTTTTAATTTTTAATTTCTTATTTTTAATTTTTAATTTTTAGTTTTTAATTTTTAATTTTTAATTTTTAATTTTTAATTTTTAATTTTTAATTTTTAATTTTTAATTTTTAATTTTTAATTTTTAATTTTTAATTTTTAATTTTTAATTTTTAATTTTTTAATTTTTAATTTTTAATTTTTAATTTTTGATTTTTAATTTTTAATTTTTAATTTTTAATTTTTAATTTTTAATTTTTAATTTATAATTTATAATTTTTAATTTTTAATTTTTAATTTTTAATTTTTAATTTTTAATTTTTAATTTTTAATTTTTAATTTTTAATTTTTAATTTTTAATTTTTAATTTTTAATTTTTAATTTTTTAATTTTTAATTTTTAATTTTTAATTTTTAATTTTTAATTTTTAATTTTTAATTTTTAATTTTAATTTTTAATTTTTAATTTTTAATTTTTAATTTTTAATTTTTAATTTTTAATTTTTAATTTTTAATTTTTAATTTTTAATTTTTAATTTTTAATTTTTAATTTTTAATTTTTAATTTTTAATATTTTAATTTTTGATTTTTAATTTTTAATTTTTAATTTTTAATTTTTAATTTTTAATTTTTAATTTTTAATTTTTAATTTTTAATTTTTAATTTTTAATTTTTAATTTTTAATTTTTAATATTTAATTTTTAATTTTTAATTTTTAATTTTTAATTTTTAATTTTTAATTTTTAATTTTTAATTTTTAATTTTTAATTTTTAATTTGAAATTTTTAATTTTTAATTTTTTATTTTTTAATTTTTAATTTTTAATTTTTAATTTTTAATTTTTAATTTTTAATTTTTAATTTTTAATTTTTAATTTTTAATTTTTAATTTTTAATTTTTAATTTTTAATTTTTAATTTTTAATTTTTTATTTTTAATTTTTAATTTTTAATTTTTAATTTTTAATTTTTAATTTTTAATTTTTAATTTTTAACTTTTAATTTTTAATTTTTAATTTTTAATTTTTTAATTTTTAATTTTTAATTTTTAATTTTTAATTTTTAATTTTAATTTTTAATTTTTAATTTTTAATTTTAATTTTTAATTTTTAATTTTTAATTTTTAATTTTTAATTTTTAATTTTTAATTTTTAATTTTTAATTTTTAATTTTAATTTTTAATTTTTAATTTTTAATTTTTAATTTTTAATTTTTCAATTTTTAATTATTAATTTTTAATTTTTAATTTTTAATTTTTTATTTTTTAATTTTTGATTTTTAATTTTTAATTTTTTAGTTTTTAATTTTTAATTTTTAATTTTTAATTTTTAATTTTTAATTTTTAATTTTTAATTTTTTAATTTTTAATTTTTAATTTTTAATTTTTAATTTTTAATTTTTAATTTTTAGTTTTAATTTTAATTTTAATTTTAATTTAAATTTTAATTTTAATTTTAATTTTAATTTTAATTTTAATTTTAATTTTAATTTTAATTTTAATTTTAATTTTAATTTTAATTTTAATTTTAATTTTGATTTTAATTTTAATTTTCATTTTTTAATTTTTAATTTATTAATTTTTAATTTTAAATTTTTAATTTTTAATTTCTTATTTTTTAATTTTTAGTTTTTAATTTTTAATTTTTAATTTTTAATTTTTAATTTTTAATTTTTAATTTTTAATTTTTAATTTTTAATTTTAAATTTTAAATTTTTAATTTAAAATTTTTGATTTTTAATTTATAATTTCTAATTTTTAAGTTTCAAGTTTTAATTTTTAATTTTTAATTTTTAATTTTTAATTTTTAATTTTTAATTTTTAATTTTTAATTTTTAATTTTTAATTTTTAATTTTTAATTTTTAATTTTTAATTTTTAATTTTTAATTTTTAATTTTTAATTTTTAATTTTTAATTTTTAATTTTTAATTTTTAATTTTTAATTTTCAATTTTTAATTTTTAATTTTTAATTTTCAATTTTTAATTTTTAATTTTTAATTTTTATTTTTTAGTTTTTAATTTTTAATTTTTAATTTTTAATTTTTAATTTTTAATTTTTAATTTTTTATTATTAATTTTAATTTTAATTTTTAATTTTTAATTTTTAATTTTTAATTTTTAATTTTTAATTTTTAATTTTTAATTTTTAATTTTTAATTTTTAATTTTTAATTTTTAATTTTTAATTTTTAATTTTTAATTTTAATTTATAATTTTTAATTATTAATTTTTAATTATTAATTTTTAATTTTTAATTTTTAGTTTTTAGTTTTTAATTTTTAATTTTTAATTTAAAAATATAATTTTTAATTTTAAAAATATAATTTTTAATTTTTAATTTTTAATTTTTAATTTTTAATATTTTAATTTTTGATTTTTAATTTTTAATTTTTAATTTTTAATTTTTAATTTTTAATTTTTAATTTTTAATTTTTTATTTTTAATTTTTAATTTTTAATATTTAATTTTTAATTTTTAATTTTTAATTTTAATTTTTAATTTTTTATTTGAAATTTTTAATTTTTAATTTTTTATTTTTAAGTTTTAATTTTTAATTTTTAATTTTTAATTTTTAATTTTTAATTTTTAATTTTTAATTTTTAATTTTTAATTTTTAATTTTTAATTTTTAATTTTTAATTTTTAATTTTTAATTTTTAATTTTTAATTTTTAATTTTAATTTTTAATTTTTAATTTTTAATTTTTAATTTTTAATTTTTAATTTTTAATTTTTAATTTTTAATTTTTAATTTTAATTTTTAATTTTTAATTTTTAATTTTTAATTTTTAATTTTTAATTTTAATTTTTAATTTTTAATTTTTAATTTTTAATTTTTAATTTTTAATTTTTAATTTTTAATTTTTAATTTTTAATTTTTAATTTTTAATTTTTAATTTTTAATTTTTAATTTTCAATTTTTAATTATTAATTTTTAATTTTTAATTTTTAATTTTTTATTTTTTAATTTTTGATTTTTAATTTTTAATTTTTAGTTTTTAATTTTTAATTTTTAATTTTTAATTTTTAATTTTTAATTTTTAATTTTTAATTTTTAAATTTTTTAATTTTTAATTTTTAATTTTTAATTTTAATTTTTAATTTTTAATTTTAATTTTTAGTTTTAATTTTAATTTTAATTTAAATTTTAATTTTAATTTTAATTTTAATTTTAATTTTAATTTTAATTTTAATTTTAATTTTAATTTTAATTTTAATTTTAATTTTGATTTTAATTTTAATTTTCATTTTTTAATTTTTAATTTATTAATTTTTAATTTTAAATTTTTAATTTTTAATTTCTTATTTTTAATTTTTAGTTTTTAATTTTTAATTTTTAATTTTTAATTTTTAATTTTTAATTTTTAATTTTTAATTTTTAATTTTTAATTTTTAATTTTAAATTTTAAATTTTTAATTTAAAATTTTTGATTTTTAATTTATAATTTCTAATTTTTAAGTTTCAAGTTTTAATTTTTAATTTTTAATTTTAATTTTTAATTTTTAATTTTTAATTTTTAATTTTTAATTTTTAATTTTTAATTTTTAATTTTTAATTTTTAATTTTTAATTTTTAATTTTTAATTTTTAATTTTTAATTTTTAATTTTTAATTTTTAATTTTTAATTTTTAATTTTTAATTTTTAATTTTTAATTTTTAATTTTTAATTTTTAAATTTTAATTTTTAATTTTTAATTTTCAATTTTTAATTTTTAATTTTTAATTTTTATTTTTTAGTTTTTAATTTTTAATTTTTAATTTTTAATTTTTAATTTTTAATTTTTTATTATTAATTTTTAATTTTTAATTTTTAATTTTTAATTTTTAATTTTTAATTTTAATTTATAATTTTTAATTATTAATTTTTAATTATTAATTTTTAATTTTTAATTTTTAATTTTTAGTTTTTAGTTTTTAATTTTTAATTTTTAATTTAAAAATATAATTTTTATATTTTTAATTTTAAAAATATAATTTTTAATTTTTAATTTTTAATTTTTAATTTTTAATTTTTAATTTTTAATTTTTAATTTTTAATTTTTAATTTTTAATTTTTAATTTTTAATTTTTAATTTTAAATTTTTAATTTTTAAGTTTTAATTTTAATTTTTAATTTTTAAATTTTAATTTTTAATTTTTAGTTTTTAATTTTTAATTTTTAATTTTTAATTTTTAATTTTTAATTTTTAATTTTTAATTTTTAATTTTTAATTTTTAATTTTTATTTTTAATTTTTGATTTTAAGTTTTAATTTGAAATTTTAAGTTTTAATTTAAGATTTTAATTTTTAATTTTTAATCGTTAATTTTTAATTTTTATTTTTTAATTTTTATTTTTTAATTTTAAAAATTTAATTTTTAATTTTTAAATTTTAATTTTTAATTTTTAATTTTTAATTATTAATTTTTAATTTTTAATTTTTAATTTTTAATTTTTAGTTTTTAATTTTTAATTTTTAATTTTTAATTTTTAATTTTTAATTTTTAATTTTTATTTTTAATTTTTAAGTTTTAATTTAAAATTTTAAGTTTTAATTTAAGATTTTAATTTTTAATTTTTAATCGTTAATTTTTAATTTTTAATTTTTAATTTTTAATTTTTAATTTTTAATTTTTAATTTTTAATTTTTAATTTTTAATTTTTAATTTTTAATTTTTAATTTTTAATTTTTAATTTTTAATTTTTAATTTTTAATTTTTAATTTTTAATTTTTAATTTTTAATTTTTAATTTTTAATTTTTAATTTTTAATTTTTAATTTTTAGTTTTTAATTTTAATTTTTAATTTTTAATTATTAATTTTTAATTTTTAATTTTAATTTTTAATTTTTAATTTTTAATTTTTAATTTTTAATTTTTAATTTTTAATTTTTAGTTTTTATTTTTAATTTTTAATTTTTAATTTTTAATTTTTAATTTTTAATTTTAATTTTTAATTTTTATTTTTAATTTTTAATTTTTAATTTTTAATTTTTAATTTTTAATTTTTAATTTTTATTTTTAATTTTTAATTTTTAATTTTTAATTTTTAATTTTTAATTTTAATTTTTAATTTTTAATTTTTAATTTTAATTTTAATTTTAATTTTAATTTTAATTTTAATTTTGATTTTAATTTTAATTTTAATTTCAATTTTTAATTTTTAATTGTTAATTTTTAATTTTTTAATTTTTAATTTTAAATTTTTAATTTTTAATTTCTTATTTTTGATTTTTAATTATTAATTTTTAATTTTTAATTTTTAATTTTTAATTTTTATTTTTATTTTTAATTTTTAATTTTTAATTTTTAATTTTTAATTTTTAATTTTTAATTTCTAGTTTTTAATTTTTAATTTTTAATTTTTAATTTTAATTTTAATTTTTAATTTTAAATTTTGATTTTTAGTTATTTATTTTTAATTTTTAATTTTTAATTTTTAATTTTTAATTTTTAATTTTTAATTTTTAATTTTTAATTTTTAATTTTTAATTTTTAATTTTTAATTTTTAATTTTTAATTTTTAATTTTTAATTTTTAATTTTTAATTTTTAATATTTAATTTTTAATTTTTTAATTTTTAATTTTTAATTTTTAATTTTTAATTTTTAATTTTTAATTTTTAATTTTTAATTTTTAATTTTAATTTTAATTTTTAATTTTTAATTTTTAATTTTTAATTTTTAATTTTTAATTTTTAATTTTTAATTTTTAATTTTTAATTTTTAATTTTTAATTTTTAATTTTTAATTTTTAATTTTTAATTTTTAATTTTTAATTTTTAATTTTTAAATTTTAATTTTAATTTTTAATTTTTAATTTTTAATTTTTAATTTTTAATTTTTAATTTTAATTTTTAATTTTTAATTTTAATTTTTAATTTTTAATTTTTAATTTTAATTTTTAATTTTTAGTTTTTTTAATTTTTTATTTTTAATTTTTAATTTTTAATTTTTAATTTTTAATTTTTAATTTTAATTTTAATTTTAATTTTAATTTTAATTTTAATTTTAATTTTAATTTTAATTTTAAATTTTAATTTTAATTTTAATTTTAATTTTAATTTTAATTTTGATTTTAATTTTAA
>CAVMKG010000623.1:52500-67500 GCA_963682025.1 Cordilura impudica
TTTAATTTTTAATTTTTAATTTTTAATTTTTAATTTTTAATTTTTAATTTTTAATTTTTAATTTTTAATTTTTAATTTTTAATTTTTAATTTTTAATTTTTAATTTTTAATTTTTAATTTTTAATTTTTAATTTTTAATTTTTAATTTTTAATTTTTAATTTTTAATTTTTAATTTTTAATTTTTAATTTTTAATTTTTAATTTTTAATTTTTTTAATTTTTAATTTTTAATTTTTAATTTTTAATTTTTAAATTTTTAATTTTTAATTTTTAATTTTTAATTTTTAATTTTTAATTTTTAATTTTTAATTTTTAATTTTTAATTTTTAATTTTTAATTTTTAATTTTTAATTTTTAATTTTTAATTTGTAATTTTTAATTTTTAATTTTTAATTTTTAATTTTTAATTTTTAATTTTTAATTTTTAATTTTTAATTATTATTTTTTAATTTTTAATTTTTAATTTTTAATTTTTAATTTTTAATTTTTAATTTTTTAATTTTTAATTTTTAATTTTTTATTTTTAATTTTTAATTTTTAATTTTTAATTTATAATATTTAATTTTTAATTTTTAATTTTTAATTTTTATTTTTTAATTTTTAATTTTTAATTTTTAATTTTTAATTTTTAATTTTTAATTTTTAATTTTTAATTTTGAATTTTGAATTTTGAATTTTGAATTTTTAATTTTTAATTTTTAATTTTTAATTTTTAATTTTTAATTTTTAATTTTTAATTTTTAATTTTTAATTTTTAATTTTTAATTTTTAATTTTTAATTTTTAATTTTAAATTTTTAATTTTAAATTTTTAATTTTTAATTTTTAATTTTTAATTTTTGAATTTTTAATTTTTAATTTTTAATTTTTAATTTTTAATTTTTAATTTTTAATTTTAATTTTTAATTTTAATTTTTAATTTTAAATTTTTAATTTTTAATTTTTAATTTTTAATTTTTAATTTTTTAATTTTTATATTTAATTTTTAATTTTTAATTTTTAATTTTTAATTTTTAATTTTTAATTTTTAATTTTTAATTTTTAATTTTTAATTTTTAATTTTTAATTTTTAATTTTTAATTTTTAATTTTTAATTTTTAATTTTTAATTTTTAATTTTTATTTTTAATTTTTAATTTTTAATTTTTAATTTTTATTTTTAATTTTAATTTTTAATTTTTAATTTTTAATTTTTAATTTTTAATTTTTAATTTTTTAATTTTTAATTTTTAATTTTTAATTTTTAATTTTTAATTTTTTTAAAATTTTTAATTTTTAATTTTTAATTTTTAATTTTTAATTTTTAATTTTTAATTTTTAATTTTTAATTTTTAATTTTTAATTTTTAATTTTAATTTTTAATTTTTAATTTCTAATTTTTAATTTTTAGTTTTTTATTTTTAATTTTTAATTTTTAATTTTTAATTTTAATTTTAATTTTTAATTTTTTACTTTTAATTTGTAATTTTTAATTTTTAATTGTTAGTTTTAAATTTTTAATTTTTAATTTTTAATTTTTAGTTTTTAATTTTTAATTTTTTATTTTTAATTTTTAATTTTTAATTTTTAATTTTTAATTTTTAATTTTTAATTTTTAATTTCTAATTTTTAATTTTTAATTTTTAATTTTTAATTTTTAATTTTTAATTTTTTAATTTTTAATTTTTAATTTTCAATTTTTAATTTTTAATTTTTTATTTTTAATTTTTAATTTTTAATTTTTAATTTTTAATTTTTAATTTTTAATTTTTAATTTTTATTTTTAATTTTAATTTTTAACTTTTAATTTGTAATTTTTAATTTTTTATTTTTAGTTTTAAATTTTTAATTTTTAATTTTAAATTTTAAGTTTTTATTTTTTTAATTTTTAATTTTTAATATTTAATTTTTAATTTTTTATTTTTTATTTTTAAAGTTTAATTTGTAATTTGTAATTTTTAATTTTTAATTTTTAATTTTAAATATTTAATTTTTAATTTTTAATTTTTAATTTTTAATCTTTAATTTTTAATTTTTAATTTTTAATTTTTAATTTTTAATTTTTAATTTTTAATTTTTAATTTTTAATTTTGAATTTTTAATTTTTAATTTTTAATTTTTAATTTTTAATTTTTAATTTTTAATTTTTAGTTTTTAATTTTTAATTTTTAATTTTAATTTTTAATTTTTAATTTAGTTTTTAATTTTTAATTTTTAATTCTTTATTTTTAATTTTTAAATTTTAATTTTTAATTTTTAATTTTTAATTTTTAATTTTTAATTTTTAATTTTTAATTTTTAATCTTTAATTTTTAATTTTTAATTTTTAATTTTTAATTTTTAATTTTTAATTTTTAATTTTTAATTTTTAATTTTTAATTTTTAATTTTTAATTTTTAATTTTTAATTTTTAATTTTTAATTTTTAATTTTTAATTTTTAATTTTTAATTTTTAATTTTTAATTTTTAATTTTTAATTTTTAATTTTTAATTTTTAATTTTTAATTTTTAATTTTTAATTTTTAATTTTTAATTTTTAATTTTTAATTTTTAATTTTTAATTTTTAATTTTTAATTTTTAATTTTTAATTTTTAATTTTTAATTTTTAATTTTTAATTTTTAATTTTAATTTTTAATTTTTAATTTTTAATTTTTAATTTTTAATTTTTAATTTTTAATTTTTAATTTTTAATTTTTAATTTTTAATTTTTAATTTTTAATTTTTAATTTTTAATTTTTAATTTTTAATTTTTAATTTTTAATTTTTAATTTTTAATTTTTAATTTTTAATTTTTAATTTTTAATTTTTAATTTTTAATTTTTAATTTTTAATTTTTAATTTTTAATTTTTAATTTTTAATTTTTAATTTTTAATTTTTAATTTTTAATTTTTAATTTTTAATTTTTAATTTTTAATTTTTAATTTTTAATTTTTAATTTTTAATTTTTAATTTTTAATTTTTAATTTTTAATTTTTAATTTTTAATTTTTAATTTTTAATTTTTAATTTTTAATTTTTAATTTTTAATTTTTAATTTTTAATTTTTAATTTTTAATTTTTAATTTTTAATTTTTAATTTTTAATTTTTAATTTTTAATTTTTAATTTTTAATTTTTAATTTTTAATTTTTAATTTTTAATTTTTAATTTTTAATTTTTAATTTTTAATTTTTAATTTTTAATTTTTAATTTTTAATTTTTAATTTTAAAATTTTAATTTTTAATTTTTAATGTTTAATTTTTAATTTTTAATTTTTAATTTTTAATTTTTAATTTTTAATGTTTAGTTTTTAATTTTTAATTTTTGGTTTTTAATTTTTAATTTTTAATTATCAATTTTTAGTTTTTAATTTTTAATTTTAATTTTAAAATTTTAATTTTTAATTTTGAATTTTTAATTTTTAATTTTTAATTTATAATTTTTAATTTTTAATGTTTAATTTTTAATTTTTAAATTTTTATTTTTAATTTTTAATCTTTAGTTTTTAATTTTTAATTTTTAATTTTTCATTTTTAATTTTTAATTTTTAATTTTTAATTTTTAATTTTTAATTTTTAATTTTTAATTTTTAAATTTTAATTTTTAATTTTTAATTTTTAATTTTTAATTTTTAATTTTTAATTTTTAATTTTTAATTTTTAATTTTTAATTTTTAATTTTTAAATTTTAATTTTTAATTTTTAATTTTTAATTTTTAATTTTTAATTTTTAATTTTTAATTTTTATTTTTAATTTTTAATTTTTAATTTTTAATTTTTAATTTTTAATTTTTAATTTTTAATTTTTAATTTTTAATTTTTAATTTTTAATTTTTAATTTTTAATTTTTAATTTTTAATTTTTAATTTTTAATTTTTAATTTTTAATTTTTAATTTTTAATTTTTAATTTTTAATTTTTAATTTTTAATTTTTAATTTTTAATTTTTAATTTTTAATTTTTAATTTTAATTTTAATTTTTAATTTTTAATTTTAATTTTTAATTTTTAATTTTTAATTTTTAATTTTGAATTTTTGAATTTTTAATTTTTTAATTTTTAATTTTTAATTTTTAATTTTTAATTTTTAATTTTAATTTTTAATTTTTAATTTTTAATTTTTAATTTTTAATTTTTAATTTTTAATTTTTAATTTTTAATTTTTAATTTTTAATTTTTAATTTTTAATTTTTAATTTTTAATTTTTAATTTTTAATTTTTAATTTTTAATTTTTAATTTTTAATTTTTAATTTTTTAATTTTTAATTTTTAATTTTTAATTTTTAATTTTTAATTTTTAATTTTTAATTTTTAATTTTTAATTTTTAATTTTTAATTTTTAATTTTTAATTTTTAATTTTTAATTTTTAATTTTTAATTTTTAATTTTTAATTTTTAATTTTTAATTTTTAATTTTTAATTTTTAATTTTTAATTTTTAATTTTTAATTTTTAATTTTTAATTTTAATTTTTAATTTTTAATTTTTAATTTTTAATTTTTAATTTTTAATTTTTAATTTTTAATTTTTAATTTTTAATTTTTAATTTTTAATTTTTAATTTTTAATTTTTAATTTTTAATTTTTAATTTTTAATTTTTAATTTTTAATTTTTAATTTTTAATTTTTAATTTTTAATTTTTAATTTTTAATTTTTAATTTTTAATTTTTAATTTTTAATTTTTAATTTTTAATTTTTAATTTTTAATTTTTAATTTTTAATTTTTAATTTTTACTTTTTAATTTTTAATTTTTAATTTTTAAATTTTAATTTTTAATTTTTAATTTTTAATTTTTAATTTTTAATTTTTAATTTTTAATTTTTAATTTTTAATTTTTAATTTTTAATTTTTAATTTTTAATTTTTAATTTTTTAATTTTTAATTTTTAATTTTTAATTTTTAATTTTTAATTTTTAATTTTTAGTTTTTAATTTTTAATTTTTAATAATTTTAATTTTTTAATTTTTAATATTTAATTTTTAAATTTTAATTTTTAATTTTTAATTTTTAAGTTGTAATTTTTAATTTTTACTTTTTGCTTTTTAATTTTTAATTTTGAACTATTAATTTTTAATTTTTAATTTTTATTTTTAATTTTGAGTTTTTAATTTTTAATTTTCAATTTTTAATTTTTAATTTTTAATTTTTAATTTTTAATTTTTAATTTTTAATTTTTAATTTTTAATTTTTAATTTTTAATTTTTAATTTTTAATTTTTAATTTTTAATTTTTAATTTTTAATTTTTAATTTTTAATTTTTAATTTTTAATTTTTAATTTTTAATTTTTAATTTTTAATTTTTAATTTTTAATTTTTAATTTTTAATTTTTAATTTTTAATTTTTAATTTTTAATTTTTAATTTTTAATTTTTAATTTTTAATTTTTAATTTTTAATTTTTAAAATTTTAATTTTTAATTTTCAATTTTTAATTTTTAATTTTTAATTTTTAATTTTTAATTTTTAATTTTTAATTTTTAATTTTTAATTTTTAATTTTTAATTTTTAATTTTTAATTTTTAATTTTTAATTTTTTAATTTTTAATTTTTAATGTTTAATTTTTAATTTTTAATTTTTAATTTTTAATTTTTAATTTTTAATTTTTTATTTTTAATGTTTAATTTTTAATTTTTAATTTTTTATGTTTAGTTTTTAATTTTTAATTTTTAATATTTGGTTTTTTAATTTTTAATTTTTAATTATCAATTTTAATTTTTAAATTTTAATTTTTAATTTTGAATTTTTAATTTTTAATTTTTAATTTTTAATTTATAATTTTTAATTTTTAATGTTTAATTCTTAATTTTTAAATTTTTATTTTTAATTTTTAATCTTCAGTTTTTAAATTTTTAATTTTTAATTTTTAATTTTTAATTTTTAATTTTTAATTTTTAATTTTTAATTTTTAATTTTTTATTTTTAATTTTTAATTTTTAATTTTTTATTTTTAATTTTTAATTTTAATTTTTAGTTTTTAATTTTTTGAATTCTGAATTTTTAATTTTTAATTTTTAATTTTTAATTTTTAATTTTTAATTTTTAATTTTTAATTTTTAATTTTTAATTTTTAATTTTTAATTTTTAATTTTTAATTTTTAATTTTTAATTTTTAATTTTAATTTTTAATTTTTAACTTTTAATTTTTAATTTTTAATTTTAATTTTTAATTTTTAATTTTTAATTTCTATTTTTTTATTTTTAGTTCTTAATTTTTAATTTTTAAAATATAATATTTAATTTTTAATTTCTAATTTTTAATTTTTAATTTTTAATTTTTAATTTTTAATTTTTAATTTTTAATTTTTAATTTTTAATTTTTAATTTTTAATTTTTAATTTTTAATTTTTAATTTTTAATTTTTAATTTTTAATTTTTAATTTTTAATTTTTAATTTTTAATTTTTAATTTTTAATTTTTAATTTTTAATTTTTAATTTTTAATTTTAAATTTTTAATTTTTAATTTTTAATTTTTAATGTTTAATGTTTAATTTTTAATTTTTAATTTTTAATTTTTAATTTTTAATGTTTAGTTTTTAATTTTTAATTTTTAATTTTTGGTTTTTAATTTTTAATTTTTAATTTTTAAATTTTAATTTTTAATTTTTAATTTTTAATTTTTTAATTTTTAATTTTTAATTTTTAATTTTTAATTTTTAATTTTAATTTTTAATTTTTAATTTTTAATTTTTAATTTTTAATTTTTAATTTTTAATTTTTAATTTTTAATTTTTAATTTTTAATTTTTAATTTTTAATTTTTAATTTTTAATTTTTAAATTTTTAATTTTTAATTTTTAATTTTTAATTTTTAATTTTTAATTTTTAATTTTTAATTTTTAATTTTTAATTTCTAATTTTTAATTTTTAATTTTTAATTTTTAATTTTTAATTTTTTAATTTTTAATTTCTAATTTTTAATTTTTAATTTTTAATTTTTAATTTTTAATTTTTAATTTTTAATTTTTAATTTTTAATTTTTAATTTTTAATTTTTAATTTTTAATTTTAATTTTTAATTTTTAATTTTTAATTTTAATTTTTAATTTTTAATTTTTAATTTCTAATTTTTAATTTTTAATTTTTAATTTTTATTTTTTAATTTTTAATTTTAATTTTTAATTTTTAATTTTTAATTTTTAATTTTTAATTTTTAATTTTTAATTTTTAATTTTTAATTTTTAATTTTTAATTTTTTAATTTTTAATTTTTAATTTTTAATTTTTAATTTTTAATTTTTAATTTTTAATTTTTAATTTTTAATTTTTAATTTTTAATTTTTAATTTTTAATTTTTAATTTTTAATTTTTAATTTTTAATTTTTAATTTTTAATTTTTTAATTTTTAATTTTTAATTTTTAATTTTTAATTTTTAATTTTTAATTTTTAATTTTTAATTTTTAATTTTTAATTTTTAATTTTTAATTTTTAATTTTTAATTTTTAATTTTTAATTTTTAATTTTTAATTTTTAATTTTTAATTTTTAATTTTTAATTTTTAATTTTTAATTATTAATTTTTAATTTTTAATTTTTTATTTTTAATTTTTAATTTTTAATTTTTAATTTTTGATTTTTAATTTTTAATTTTTAATTTTTAATTTTTAATTTTTAATTTTTAATTTTTAATTTTTAATTTTTAATTTTAAATTTTTAATTTTTAATTTTTAATTTTCAATTTTTAATTTTTAATTTTTAATTTTTATTTTTTTAATTTTTAATTTTTAATTTTTAATTTTTAATTTTTAATTTTTAATTTTTAATTTTTAATTTTTAATTTTTAATTTTTAATTTTTAATTTTTAATTTTTAATATTTATTTTTTAATTTTTAAATTTTAATTTTTAATTTTTAATTTTTAAGTTGCAATTTTTAATCTTTAATTTTTGCTTTTTAATTTTTAATTTTGAACTATTAATTTTTAATTTTTATTTTTAATTTTTAATTTTTAATTTTTAATTTTTAATTTTTAATTTTTAATTTTTAATTTTTAATTTTTAATTTTTAATTTTTAATTTTTAATTTTTAATTTTTAATTTTTAATTTTTAATTTTTAATTTTTAATTTTTAATTTTTAATTTTTAATTTTTAATTTTTAATTTTTAATTTTTAATTTTTAATTTTTAATTTTTAATTTTTAATTTTTAATTTTTAATTTTTAATTTTTAATTTTAAATTTTTAATTTTTAATTTTTAATTTTTAATTTTTAATTTTTAATTTTTAATTTTTAATTTTTAATTTTTAATTTTTAATTTTAAATTTTTAATTTTTAATTTTTAATTTTCAATTTTTAATTTTTAATTTTTAATTTTTAATTTTTAATTTTTAATTTTTAATTTTTAATTTTTAATTTTTAATTTTTAATTTTTAATTTTTAATTTTTAATTTTTAATTTTTAATTTTTAATTTTTAATTTTTAATTTTTAATTTTTAATTTTTAATTTTTAATTTTTAATTTTTAATTTTTAATTTTTAATTTTTAATTTTTAATTTTTAATTTTTAATTTTTAATTTTTAATTTTTAATTTTTAATTTTTAATTTTTAATTATTAATTTTTAATTTTTAATTTTTAATTTTTAATTTTTAATTTTTAATTTTTAATTTTTGATTTTTAATTTTTAATTTTTAATTTTTAATTTTTAATTTTTAATTTTTAATTTTAAATTTTTAATTTTTAATTTTTAATTTTCAATTTTTAATTTTTAATTTTTAATTTTTATTTTTTAATTTTTAATTTTCAATTTTTAATTTTTAATTTTTAATTTTTAATTTTTAATTTTTAATTTTTAATTTTTAATTTTTAATTTTTAATTTTTAATTTTTAATTTTTAATTTTTAATTTTTAATTTTTAATTTTTAATGTTTAATTTTTAATTTTTAATTTTTAATTTTTAATTTTTAATTTTTAATTTTTTATTTTTAATGTTTAATTTTTAATTTTTAATTTTTTATGTTTAGTTTTTAATTTTTAATTTTTAATATTTGGTTTTTAATTTTTAATTTTTAATTATCAATTTTTAGTTTTTAATTTTTAATTTTAATTTTTTAATTTTTAATTTTTAAATTTTAATTTTTAATTTTGAATTTTTAATTTTTAATTTTTAATTTTTAATTTATAATTTTTAATTTTTAATGTTTAATTCTTAATTTTTAAATTTTTATTTTTAATTTTTAATCTTCAGTTTTTAATTTTTAATTTTTAATTTTTAATTTTTAATTTTTAATTTTTAATTTTTAATTTTTAATTTTTAATTTTTAATTTTAAATTTTTTATTTTTAATTTTTAATTTTTAATTTTTAATTTTTTATTTTTAATTTTTAATTTTAATTTTTAGTTTTTAATTTTTTGAATTCTGAATTTTTAATTTTTAATTTTTAATTTTTAATTTTTAATTTTTAATTTTTAATTTTTAATTTTTAATTTTTAATTTTTAATTTTAATTTTTAATTTTTAACTTTTAATTTTTAATTTTTAATTTTTAATTTTTAATTTCTATTTTTTTATTTTTAGTTCTTAATTTTTAATTTTTAAAATTTAATATTTAATTTTTAATTTCTAATTTTTAATTTTTAATTTTTAATTTTTAATTTTTAATTTTTAATTTTTAATTTTTAATTTTTAATTTTTAATTTTTAATTTTTAATTTTTAATTTTTAATTTTTAATTTTTAATTTTTAATTTTTAATTTTTAATTTTTAATTTTAAATTTTTAATTTTTAATTTTTAATTTTTAATGTTTAATGTTTAATTTTTAATTTTTAATTTTTAATTTTTAATGTTTAGTTTTTAATTTTTAATTTTTAATTTTTGGTTTTTAATTTTTAATTTTTAATTTTTAATTTTTAAATTTTAATTTTTAATTTTTAATTTTTAATTTTTAATTTTTAATTTTTAATTTTTAATTTTTAATTTTTAATTTTTAATTTTTAATTTTTAATTTTTAATTTTTAATTTTTAATTTTTAATTTTTAATTTTTAATTTTTAATTTTTAATTTTTAATTTTTAATTTTTAATTTTTAATTTTTAATTTTTAATTTTTAATTTTTAATTTTTAATTTTTAATTTTTAATTTTTAATTTTTAATTTTTAATTTTTAATTTTTAATTTTTAATTTTTAATTTTTAATTTTTAATTTTTAATTTTTAATTTTTAATTTTTAATTTTTAATTTTTAATTTTTAATTTTTAATTTTTAATTTTTAATTTTTAATTTTTAATTTTTAATTTTTAATTTTTAATTTTTAATTTTTAATTTTTAATTTTTAATTTTTAATTTTTAATTTTTAATTTTTAATTTTTAATTTTTAATTTTTAATTTTTAATTTTTAATTTTTAATTTTTAATTTTTAATTTTTAATTTTTAATTTTTAATTTTTAATTTTTAATTTTTAATTTTTAATTTTTAATTTTTAATTTTTAATTTTTAATTTTTAATTTTTAATTTTTAATTTTTAATTTTTAATTTTTAATTTTTAATTTTTAATTTTTAATTTTTAATTTTTAATTTTTAATTTTTAATTTTTAATTTTTAATTTTTAATTTTTAATTTTTAATTTTTAATTTTTAATTTTTAATTTTTAATTTTTAATTTTTAATTTTTAATTTTTAATTTTTAATTTTTAATTTTTAATTTTTAATTTTTAATTTTTAATTTTTAATTTTTAATTATTAATTTTTAATTTTTAATTTTTAATTTTTAATTTTTAATTTTTAATTTTTAATTTTTGATTTTTAATTTTTAATTTTTAATTTTTAATTTTTAATTTTTAATTTTAAATTTTTAATTTTTAATTTTTAATTTTCAATTTTTAATTTTTAATTTTTAATTTTTATTTTTTAATTTTTAATTTTTAATTTTTAATTTTTAATTTTTAATTTTTAATTTTTAATTTTTAATTTTTAATTTTTAATTTTTAATTTTTAATATTTATTTTTTAATTTTTAAATTTTAATTTTTAATTTTTAATTTTTAAGTTGCAATTTTTAATCTTTAATTTTTGCTTTTTAATTTTTAATTTTGAACTATTAATTTTTAATTTTTATTTTTAATTTTTAGTTTTTAATTTTTAATTTTTAATTTTTAATTTTCAATTTTTAATTTTTAATTTTTAATTTTTAATTTTTAATTTTTAATTTTTAATTTTTAATTTTTAATTTTTAATTTTTAATTTTTAATTTTTAATTTTTAATTTTTAATTTTTAATTTTTAATTTTTAATTTTTAATTTTTAATTTTTAATTTTTAATTTTTAATTTTTAATTTTTAATTTTTAATTTTTAATTTCTAATTTTAAATTTTTAATTTTTAATTTTTAATTTTTAATTTTTAATTTTCAATTTTTAATTTTTAATTTTTTATTTTTAATTTTTAATTTTTAATTTTAATTTTTAACTTTTAATTGGTAATTTTTAATTTTTAATTTTTAATTTTTAGTTTTAAATTTTTAATTTTTAATTTTAAATTTTAAGTTTTTATTTTTTTGTATTTAATTTTTAATTTTTAATTTTTAATTTTTTATTTTTAATTTTTAATGTTTAATTTGTAATTTGTAATTTTTAATTTTTAATATTTAATTTTTAATTTTTAATTTTTAATTTTTAATTTTTAATTTTTAATTTTTAATTTTTAATTTTTAATTTTTAATTTTTAATTTTAAATTTTTAATTTTTAATTTTTTATTTTTAATTTTTAATTTTTAATTTTTAATTTTTAATTTTTAATTTTTAATGTTTAGTTTTTAATTTTTAATTTTTAATTTTTAATTATTGGTTTTTAATTTTTAATTTTTAATTATCAATTTTTAGTTTTTAATTTTTAATTTTAATTTTTTAATTTTTAATTTTTAATTTTTAATTTTGAATTTTGAATTTTGAATTTTTAATTTTTAATTTTTAATTTTTAATGTTTAATTTTTAATTTTTAATTTTTAAATTTTTATATTTAATTTTTAATCTTTAGTTTTAAGTTTTGAATTTTTAATTATTAATTTTTAATTTTTAATTTTTAATTTTTAATTTTTAATTTTTAATTTTTAATTTTTAATTTTTAATTTTTAATTTTTAATTTTTTATTTTTAATTTTCAATTTTTAATTTTTAATTTTTAATTTTTTATTTTTAATTTTTAATTTTTAATTTTTAATTTTAAATTTTTAATTTTTAATTTTAATTTTTAGTTTTTAATTTTTAATTTTGAATTCTGAATTTTTAATTTTTAATTTTTAATTTTTAATTTTAATGTTTAATTTTTAACTTTTAATTTTTAATTTTTAATTTTTAATTTTTAATTTTTAATTTCTAATTTTTAATTTTTAGTTTTTAATTTTTAATTTTTAAAATTTAATATTTAATTTTTAAATTCTAATTTAAATTTTTAATTTTTAATTTTTAATTTTTAATTTTTAATTTTTAATTTTTAATTTTTAATTTTTAATTTTTAATTTTTAATTTTTAATTTCTAATTTTTAATTTTTAATTTTTAATTTTTATTTTTTAATTTTTTATTTTCAATTTTTAATTTTTAATTTTTAATTTTTAATTTTTAATTTTTAATTTTTAATTTTTAATTTTTAATTTTTAATTTTTAATTTTAATTTTTAATTTTTAATTTTTAATTGTTAATTTTAAATTTTAATTTTTAATTTTTAATTTTTAATTTTTAATTTTTAATTTTTAATTTTTAATTTTTAATTTTTAATTTTTAATTTTTAATTTTTAATTTTTAATTTTTAATTTTTAAATTTTTAATTTCTAATTTTAATTTTTAATTTTAATTTTAATTTTTATTTTAATTTTAATTTTAATTTTGAATTTAATTTTAATTTTAATTTTAATTTTAATTTTAATTTTAATTTTAATTTTAATTTTAATTTTAATTTTAATTTTAATTTTAATTTTAATTTTAATTTTAATTTTAATTTTAATTTTAATTTTAATTTTAATTTTAATTTTAATTTTAATTTTAATTTTAATTTTAATTTTAATTTTAATTTTAATTTTAATTTTAATTTTAATTTTAATTTTAATTTTAATTTTAATTTTAATTTTAATTTTAATTTTAATTTTAATTTTAATTTAAATTTTAATTTTAATTTTAATTTTAATTTTAATTTTTTTTAATTTTAATTTTAATTTTAATTTTAATTTTAATTTTAATTTTAATTTTAATTTTAATTTTAATTTTAATTTTAATTTTAATTTTAATTTTAATTTTAATTTTAATTTTAATTTTAATTTTAATTTTAATTTTAATTTTAATTTTAATTTTAATTTTAATTTTAATTTTAATTTTAATTTTAATTTTAATTTTAATTTTAATTTTAATTTTAATTTTAATTTTAATTTTAATTTTAATTTTAATTTTAATTTTAATTTTAATTTTAATTTTAATTTTAATTTTAATTTTAATTTTAATTTTAATTTTAATTTTAATTTTAATTTTAATTTTAATTTTAATTTTAATTTTAATTTTAATTTTAATTTTAATTTTAATTTTAATTTTAATTTTAATTTTAATTTTAATTTTAATTTTAATTTTAATTTTAATTTTAATTTTAATTTTAATTTTAATTTTAATTTTAATTTTAATTTTAATTTTAATTTTAATTTTAATTTTAATTTTAATTTTAATTTTAATTTTAATTTTAATTTTAATTTTAATTTTAATTTTAATTTTAATTTTAATTTTAATTTTAATTTTAATTTTAATTTTAATTTTAATTTTAATTTTAATTTTAATTTTAATTTTAATTTTAATTTTAATTTTAATTTTAATTTTAATTTTAATTTTAATTTTAATTTTAATTTTAATTTTAATTTTAATTTTAATTTTAATTTTAATTTTAATTTTAATTTTAATTTTAATTTTAATTTTAATTTTAATTTTAATTTTAATTTTAATTTTAATTTTAATTTTAATTTTAATTTTAATTTTAATTTTAATTTTAATTTTAATTTTAATTTTAATTTTAATTTTAATTTTAATTTTAATTTTAATTTTAATTTTAATTTTAATTTTAATTTTAATTTTAATTTTAATTTTAATTTTAATTTTAATTTTAATTTTAATTTTAATTTTAATTTTAATTTTAATTTTAATTTTAATTTTAATTTTAATTTTAATTTTAATTTTAATTTTAATTTTAATTTTAATTTTAATTTTAATTTTAATTTTAATTTTAATTTTAATTTTAATTTTAATTTTAATTTTAATTTTAATTTTAATTTTAATTTTAATTTTAATTTTAATTTTAATTTTAATTTTAATTTTAATTTTAATTTTAATTTTAATTTTAATTTTAATTTTAATTTTAATTTTAATTTTAATTTTAATTTTAATTTTAATTTTAATTTTAATTTTAATTTTAATTTTAATTTTAATTTTAATTTTAATTTTAATTTTAATTTTAATTTTAATTTTAATTTTAATTTTAATTTTAATTTTAATTTTAATTTTAATTTTAATTTTAATTTTAATTTTAATTTTAATTTTAATTTTAATTTTAATTTTAATTTTAATTTTAATTTTAATTTTAATTTTAATTTTAATTTTAATTTTAATTTTAATTTTAATTTTAATTTTAATTTTAATTTTAATTTTAATTTTAATTTTAATTTTAATTTTAATTTTAATTTTAATTTTAATTTTAATTTTAATTTTAATTTTAATTTTAATTTTAATTTTAATTTTAATTTTAATTTTAATTTTAATTTTAATTTTAATTTTAATTTTAATTTTAATTTTAATTTTAATTTAATTTTAATTTTAATTTTAATTTTAATTTTAATTTTAATTTTAATTTTAATTTTAATTTTAATTTTAATTTTAATTTTAATTTTAATTTTAATTTTAAATTTAATTTTAATTTTAATTTTAATTTTAATTTTAATTTTAATTTTAATTCTAATTTTATTTTAATTTTAATTTTAATTTTAATTTTAATTTTAATTTTAATTTTAATTTTAATTTTAATTTTAATTTTAATTTTAATTTTAATTTTAATTTTAATTTTAATTTTAATTTTAATTTTAATTTTAATTTTAATTTTAAT
>CAVMKG010000624.1:0-10000 GCA_963682025.1 Cordilura impudica
TTTTAAATTAAAAATTTAAAATTTAAAATTAAAAATTTTAAATTTAAAATTAAAAATAAAAATTAAAAATTAAAAATTAAAAATTAAAAATTAAAAATTAAAAATAAAAACTTAAAAATTAAAAATTAAAAATTAAAAATTAAAAATTAAAAATTAAAAATTAAAAATTAAAAATAAAAAATTAAAAATTAAAAATTAAAAATTAAAAATTAAAAATTAAAAATTAAAAATTAAAAATTAAAAATTAAAAATTAAAAATTAAAAATTAAAAATTAAAAATTAAAAATTAAAAATTAAAAATTAAAAATAAAAATTAAAAATTAAAAATTAAAAATTAAAATTAAAAAATTAAAAATTAAAAAATTAAAAATTAAAAATTAAAAATTAAAAATAAAAAATTAAAAATTAAAAATTAAAAATTAAAAATTAAAAATTAAAAATTAAAAATTAAAAATTAAAAATTAAAAATTAAAAATTAAAAATTAAAAATTAAAAATTAAAAATTAAAAATTAAAAATTAAAAATTAAAAATTAAAAATTAAAAATTAAAAATTAAAAATTAAAAATTAAAAATTAAAAATTAAAAATTAAAAATTAAAAATTAAAAATTAAAAATTAAAAATTAAAAATTAAAAATTAAAAATTAAAAATTAAAAATTAAAAATTAAAAATTAAAAATTAAAAATTAAAAATTAAAAATTAAAAATTAAAAATTAAAAATTAAAAATTAAAAATTAAAAATTAAAAATTAAAAATTAAAAATTAAAAATTAAAAATTAAAAATTAAAAATTAAAAATTAAAAATTAAAAATTAAAAATTAAAAATTAAAAATTAAAAATTTAAAATTAAAAATTAAAAACTAAAAATTAAAAATTAAAAATTAAAAATTAAAAATTAAAAATTAAAAATTTAAAATTAAAAATTAAAAATTAAAAATTAAAAATTTAAAATTAAAAATTAAAAATTAAAAATTAAAAATTAAAAATTAAAAATTAAAAATTAAAAATTAAAAATTAAAAATTAAAAATTAAAAATTAAAAATTAAAAATTAAAAATTAAAAATTAAAAATTAAAAATTAAAAATTAAAAATTAAAAATTAAAAATTAAAAATTAAAAATTAAAAATTAAAAATTAAAAATTAAAAATTAAAAATTAAAAATTAAAAATTAAAAATTAAAAACTAAAAACTAAAAATTAAAAATGAAAAATGAAAAATTAAAAATTAATAATTAAAAGTTAAAAATGAAAAATTAAAAATTAAAAATTAAAAAGTAAAAAATTAAAAATTAAAAATTAAAAATTAAAAATTTAAAATTAAAAATTAAAAATTAAAACTTAAAACTTAAAAATTAAAAATTAAAAATTAAAAATTAAAAATTAAAAATTAAAAATTAAAAATTAAAAATTAAAAATTAAAAATAAAAATTAAAAATTAAAAATTAAAAATTAAAAATTAAAAATTAAAAATTAAAAATTAAAAATTAAAAATTAAAAATTAGAAATTAAAAATTAAAAATCAAAAATTAAAAATTAAAAATTAAAAATTAAAAATTAAAAACTAAAAACTAAAAATTAAAAATGAAAAATGAAAAACTAAAAATTAAAAAGTAAAAATTAAAAATTAAAAATTAAAAATTAAAAATTAAAAATTAAAAATTAAAAATTAAAAATTAAAAATTTAAAATTAAAAATTAAAAATTAAAAATTAAAAATTTAAAATTAAAAATTAAAAATTAAAAATTAAACATTAAGAATTAAAAATTAAAAATTCAAAATTAAAAATTAAAAATTAAAAATTAAAAATTAAAAATTAAAAATTAAAAATTAAAAATTTAAAATTAAAAATTAAAAATTAAAATTTAAAAATTTAAATTTAAAAATTTAAATTTAAAAATTAAAAATTAAAAATTAAAAATGAAAAATTAAAAATTAAACATTAAAAATTAAAAATTAAAAATTAAAAATTAAAAATTGAAAATTAAAAATTAAAAATTAAAAATTAAAAAATTAAAAATTAAAAATTAAAAATTAAAAATTAAAAATTAAAAATTAAAAATTAAAAATTTAAAATTAAAAATTAAAAATTAAAAATTAAAAATTAAAAATTAAAAATTGAAAATTAAAAATTAAAAATTAAAAATTAAAAATTAAAAATTAAAAATTAAAAATTAAAAATTAAAAATTAAAAATTAAAAATTAAAAATTAAAAATTAAAAATTAAAAATTAAAAATTAAAAATTAAAAATTAAAAATTAAAAATTAAAAATTAAAAATTAAAAATTAAAAATTAAAAATTAAAAATTAAAAATTAAAAATTAAAAATTAAAAATTAAAAATTAAAAATTAAAAATTAAAAATTAAAAATTAAAAATTAAAAATTAAAAATTAAAAATTAAAAATTAAAAATTAAAAATTAAAAATTAAAAATTAAAAATTAAAAATTAAAAATTAAAAATTAAAAATTAAAAATTAAAAATTAAAAATTAAAAAGTAAAAATTAAAAATTAAAAATTGGAAATTAAAAACTAAAAATTAAAAATAAAAAATAAAAAATTAAAAATTAAAAATTAAAAATTAAAAATTAAAAATTAAAAACTAAAAACTAAAAATTATAAATGAAAAATTAAAAATTAAAAATTACAAATTAAAAATTAAAGATTAAAAATTAGAAATTCAAAATTAAAAATTAAAAATTAAAAATTAAAAATTAAAAATTAAAATTTAAAAATTAAAAATTAAAAATTAAAGATTAAAAATTAAAAATTAAAAATTAGAAATTAAAAATTATTAAAAATTAAAAATTAAATTTTAAAAATTCAAAATTAAAAATTAAAAATTAAAAATCAAAAATTAAAAATTAAAAATTAAAAATTAAAAATTAAAAATTAAAAAAATTAAAAATTAAAAATTAAAAATTAAAAATTAAAAATTAAAAATAAAAATTAACAATCAAAAATTAAAAAAAAACTAATAATTAAAAATGAAAAATTAAAAATGAAAAATTAAAAATTAACAATTAAAAATTAAAAATTAAAAGTTAAAATCTAAAAATTAAAAATTATAAATTAAAAATTAAAAATTAATAATTAAACATTAAAAATTAAAAATTAAAAATTTAAATTAAAAATTAAAAATTAAAAATTAATAATTATAAATTAAAAATTATAAATTAAAAATAAAAAATTAAAAATTAAAAATTAAAAAATAAAAATTAAAATTTAAAAATTAAAATTAAATATTAAAAATTAAAAATTAATAATTAAAAAAAATTAAAAATTAAAAATTAAAAATTAAAAATTAAAAATTAAAAATTAAAAATTAAAAATTAAAAATTAAAAATTAAAAATTAAAAATTAAAAATTAAAAATTAAAAATTAAAAATTAAAAATTAAAAATTAAAAATTAAAAATTAAAAATTAAAAATTAAAAATTAAAAATTAAAAATTAAAAATTAAAAATTAAAAATTAAAAATTAAAAATTAAAAATTAAAAATTAAAAATTAAAAATTAAAAATTAAAAATTAAAAATTAAAAATTAAAAATTAAAAATTAAAAATTAAAAATTAAAAATTAAAAATTAAAAATTAAAAATTAAAAATTAAAAATTAAAAATTAAAAATTAAAAATTAAAAATTAAAAATTAAAAATTAAAAATTAAAAATTAAAAATTAAAAATTAAAAATTAAAAATTAAAAATTAAAAATTAAAAATGAAAAATGAAAAATGAAAAATGAAAAATTAAAAATTAAAAATTAAAAATTAAAAATTAAAAATTAAAAATTAAAAATTAAAAATTAAAAATTAAAAATTAAAAATTAAAAATTTAAAATTATAAATTATAAATTATAAATTATAAATTATAAATTAAAAATTATAAATTAAAAATTAAAAATTAAAAATTAAAAACTAAAAATTAAAAATTTAATTTAAAAATTAAAAATTAAAAATTAAAAATTTAAAATTTAAAATTAAAAATTTTAAATTTAAAATTAAAAATAAAAATTAAAAATTAAAAATTAAAAATTAAAAATTAAAAATTAAAAATAAAAACTTAAAAATTAAAAATTAAAAATTAAAAATTAAAAATTAAAAATTAAAAATTAAAAATTAAAAATTAAAAATTAAAAATTAAAAATTAAAAATTAAAAATTAAAAATTAAAAATTAAAAATTAAAAATTAAAAATTAAAAATTAAAAATTAAAAATTAAAAATTAAAAATTAAAAATTAAAAATTAAAAATTAAAAATTAAAAATTAAAAATTAAAAATTAAAAATTAAAAATTAAAAATTAAAAATTAAAAATAAAAATTAAAAATTAAAAATTAAAAATTAAAATTAAAAAATTAAAAATTAAAAATTAAAAATTAAAAATTAAAAATTAAAAATTAAAAATTAAAAATTAAAAATTAAAAATTAAAAATTAAAAATTAAAAATTAAAAATTAAAAATTAAAAATTAAAAATTAAAAATTAAAAATTAAAAATTAAAAATTAAAAATTAAAAATTAAAAATTAAAAATTAAAAATTAAAAATTAAAAATTAAAAATTAAAAATTAAAAATTAAAAATTAAAAATTAAAAATTAAAAATTAAAAATTAAAAATTAAAAATTAAAAATTAAAAATTAAAAATTAAAAATTAAAAATTAAAAATTAAAAATTAAAAATTAAAAATTAAAAATTAAAAATTAAAAATTAAAAATTAAAAATTAAAAATTAAAAATTAAAAATTAAAAATTAAAAATTAAAAATTTAAAATTAAAAATTAAAAATTAAAAATTAAAAATTAAAAATTAAAAATTAAAAATTAAAAATTAAAAATTAAAAATTAAAAATTAAAAATTAAAAATTAAAAATTAAAAATTAAAAATTAAAAATTAAAAATTAAAAATTAAAAATTAAAAATTAAAAATTAAAAATTAAAAATTAAAAATTAAAAATTAAAAATTAAAAATTAAAAATTAAAAATTAAAAATTAAAAATTAAAAATTAAAAATTAAAAATTAAAAATTAAAAATTAAAAATTAAAAATTAAAAATTAAAAATTAAAAATTAAAAATTAAAAACTAAAAACTAAAAATTAAAAATGAAAAATGAAAAATTAAAAATTAATAATTAAAAGTTAAAAATGAAAAATTAAAAATTAAAAATTAAAAAGTAAAAATTAAAAATTAAAAATTAAAAATTAAAAATTAAAAATTTAAAATTAAAAATTAAAAATTAAAAATTAAAACTTAAAACTTAAAAATTAAAAATTAAAAATTAAAAATTAAAAATTAAAAATTAAAAATTAAAAATTAAAAATAAAAATTAAAAATTAAAAATTAAAAATTAAAAATTAAAAATTAAAAATTAAAAATTAAAAATTAAAAATTAGAAATTAAAAATTAAAAATCAAAAATTAAAAATTAAAAATTAAAAATTAAAAATTAAAACTAAAAATTAAAAATGAAAAATGAAAAACTAAAAATTAAAAAGTAAAAATTAAAAATTAAAAATTAAAAATTAAAAATTAAAAATTAAAAATTAAAAATTAAAAATTAAAAATTAAAAATTAAAAATTTAAAATTAAAAATTAAAAATTAAAACTTAAAAATTAAAAATTAAAAATTAAAAATTAAAAATTAAAAATTAAAAATTAAAAATTAAAAATTAAAAATTAAAAATTAAAAATTAAAAATTAAAAATTAAAAATTATAAATTAAAAATTAAAAATTAAAAATTAAAAATTAAAAATTAAAAATTAAAAATTAAAAATTAAAAATTAAAAATTAAAAATTAAAAATTAAAAATTAAAAATTAAAAATTAAAAATTAAAAATTAAAAATTAAAAATTAAAAATTAAAAATTAAAAATTAAAAATTAAAAATTAAAAATTAAAAATTAAAAATTAAAAATTAAAAATTAAAAATTAAAAATTAAAAATTAAAAATTAAAAATTAAACATTAAGAATTAAAAATTAAAAATTCAAAATTAAAAATTAAAAATTAAAAATTAAAAATTAAAAATTAAAAATTAAAAATTAAAAATTTAAAATTAAAAATTAAAAATTAAAATTTAAAAATTTAAATTTAAAAATTTAAATTTAAAAATTAAAAATTAAAAATTAAAAATGAAAAATTAAAAATTAAACATTAAAAATTAAAAATTAAAAATTAAAAATTAAAAATTGAAAATTAAAAATTAAAAATTAAAAATTAAAAATTAAAAATTAAAAATTAAAAATTAAAAATTAAAAATTAAAAATTAAAAATTAAAAATTAAAAATTAAAAATTAAAAATTAAAAATTAAAAATTAAAAATTAAAAATTAAAAATTAAAAATTAAAAATTAAAAATTAAAAATTAAAAATTAAAAATTAAAAATTAAAAATTAAAAATTAAAAATTAAAAATTAAAAATTAAAAATTAAAAATTAAAAATTAAAAATTAAAAATTAAAAATTAAAAATTAAAAATTAAAAATTAAAAATTAAAAATTAAAAATTAAAAATTAAAAATTAAAAATTAAAAATTAAAAATTAAAAATTAAAAATTAAAAATTAAAAATTAAAAATTAAAAATTAAAAATTAAAAATTAAAAATTAAAAATTAAAAATTAAAAATTAAAAATTAAAAATTAAAAATTAAAAATTAAAAATTAAAAATTAAAAATTAAAAATTAAAAATTAAAAATTAAAAATTAAAAATTAAAAATTAAAAATTAAAAATTAAAAATTAAAAATTAAAAAGTAAAAATTAAAAATTAAAAATTGGAAATTAAAAACTAAAAATAAAAAATAAAAAATTAAAAATTAAAAATTAAAAATTAAAAACTAAAAACTAAAAATTATAAATGAAAAATTAAAAATTAAAAATTACAAATTAAAAATTAAAGATTAAAAATTAGAAATTCAAAATTAAAAATTAAAAATTAAAATTTAAAAATTAAAAATTAAAAATTAAAAATTAAAAATTAAAGATTAAAAATTAAAAATTAAAAATTAAAATTTAAAAATTAAAAATTAAAAATTAAAAATTAGAAATTAAAAATTATTAAAAATTAAAAATTAAATTTTAAAAATTTAAAATTAAAAATTAAAAATTAAAAATCAAAAATTAAAAATTAAAAATTAAAAATTAAAAATTAAAAATTAAAAATGAAAAATTAAAAATTAAAAATTAAAAATTAACAATTAAAAATTAAAAATTAAAAATTAAAAATTAACAATTAAAAATTAAAAATTAAAAGTTAAATTCTAAAAATTAAAAATTATAAATTAAAAATTAAAAATTAATAATTAAACATTAAAAATTAAAAATTAAAAATTTAAATTAAAAATTAAAAATTAAAAATTAAAAATTAAAAATTAAAAATTAATAATTATAAATTAAAAATTATAAATTAAAAATTAAAAATTAAAAAATAAAAATTAAAAATTAAAATTAAAATTAAAAATTAAAAATTAAAAATTAAAAATTAAAAATTAAAAATTAAAAATTAATAATTAAAAATTTAAAATTAAAAATAAAAATTAAAAATTAAAAATTAAAAGTTAAAAATTAAAAATTAAAAATTAAAAATTAAAAATTAAAAATTAAAAATTAAAAATTAAAAATTAAAAATTAAAAATTAAAAATTAAAAATTAAAAATTAAAAATTAAAAATTAAAAATTAAAAATTAAAAATTAAAAATTAAAAATTAAAAATTAAAAATTAAAAAGTAAAAATTAAAAATTAAAAATTGGAAATTAAAAACTAAAAATTAAAAAATAAAAAATTAAAAATTAAAAATTAAAAATTAAAAATTAAAAATTAAAAATTAAAAACTAAAAACTAAAAATTATAAATGAAAAATTAAAAATTAAAAATTACAAATTAAAAATTAAAGATTAAAAATTAGAAATTCAAAATTAAAAATTAAAAATTAAAATTTAAAAATTAAAAATTAAAAATTAAAAATTAAAAATTAAAAATTAAAAATTAAAAATTAAAAATTAAAGATTAAAAATTAAAAATTAAAAATTAAAAATTAAAAATTAAAAATTAAAAATTAAAAAATAAAATTTAAAATTAAAAATTAGAAATTAAAAATTATTAAAAATTAAAAATTAAATTTTAAAAATTTTAAATTAAAAATTAAAAATTAAAAATCAAAAATTAAAAATTAAAAATTAAAAATTAAAAATTAAAAATTAAAAATGAAAAATTAAAAATTAAAAATTAAAAATTTAAAATTAAAAATTAACAATTAAAAATTAAAAATTAAAAATTAAAAATTAAAAATTAACAATTAAAAATTAAAAATTAAAAGTTAAAATCTAAAAATTAAAAATTATAAATTAAAAATTAAAAATTAATAATTAAACATTAAAAATTAAAAATTAAAAATTTAAATTAAAAATTAAAAATTAAAAATTAAAAATTAAAAATTAAAAATTAATAATTATAAATTAAAAATTATAAATTAAAAATTAAAATTTAAAAAATAAAAATTAAAAATTAAAATTAAAAATTAAAAATTAAAAATTAAAAATTAATAATTAAAAATTAAAAATTAAAAATTAAAAATAAAAATTAAAAATTAAAAATTAAAACTTAAAAATTAAAAATTAAAAATTAAAAATTAAAAATTAAAAATTAAAAATTAAAAATTAAAAGTTAAAAATTAAAAATTAAAAATTAAAAATTAAAAATTAAAAATTAAAAATTAAAAATTAAAAATTAAAAATTAAAAATTAAAAATTAAAAATTAAAAATTAAAAATTAAAAATTAAAAATTAAAAATTAAAAAATTAAAAATTAAAAATTAAAAATTAAAAATTAAAAATTAAAAATTAAAAATTAAAAATTAAAAATTAAAAATTAAAAATTAAAAATTAAAAATTAAAAATTAAAAATTAAAAATTAAAAATTAAAAATTAAAAATTAAAAATTAAAATTTAAAAAATTAAAAAATTAAAAATTAAAAATTAAAAATTAAATATTAAAAATTAAAAATTAAAAATTAAAAATTAAAAATTAAAAATTAAAAATTAAAAATTAAAAATTAAAAATTAAAAATTAAAAATTAAAAATTAAAAATTAAAAATTAAAAATTAAAAATTAAAAATTAAAAATTAAAAATTAAAAATTAAAAATTAAAAATTAAAAATTAAAAATTAAAAATTAAAAATTAAAAATGAAAAATGAAAAATTAAAAATTAAAAATTAAAAATTTAAAATTAAAAATTATATATTATAAATTATAAATTAAAAATTATAAATTATAAATTAAAAATTAAAAATTAAAAATTAAAAACTAAAAATTAAAAATTTAATTTAAAAATTAAAAATTAAAAATTAAAAATTTAAAATTAAAAATTTAAAATTTAAAATTAAAAATAAAAATTAAAAATTAAAAATTAAAAATTAAAAATTAAAAATTAAAAATTAAAATTTAAAATTAAAAATAAAAAATTAAAAATTAAAAATTAAAAATTAAAATTTAAAAATTAAAAATTAAAAATTAAAAATAAAAATTAAAAATTAAAAATTAAAAATTAAAAATAAAAAATTAAAAATTAAAAATTAAAAATTAAAAATTAAAAATTAAAAATTAAAAATTAAAAATTATAAATTATAAATTAAAAATTAAAAATTAAAAATTAAAAATTAAAAATTAAAAATTAAAAATTAAAAATTAAAATAATTAAAAATTAAAAATTAAAAATTAAAAATTAAAAATTAAAAATTAAAAATTAAAAATTAAAAATTAAAAATTAAAAATTAAAAATTAAAAATTAAAAATTAAAAATTAAAAATTAAAAATTAAAAATTAAAAATTAAAAATTAAAAAATTAAAAATTAAAAATTAAAAATTAAAAATTAAAAATTAAAAATTAAAAAATTAAAAATTAAAAATTAAAAATTTAAAATTAAAAATTAAAAATTAAAAATTAAAAATTAAAAATTAAAAATTAAAAATTAAAAATTAAAAATTAAAAATTAAAAATTTAAAATTAAAAATTAAAAATTAAA
>CAVMKG010000624.1:20000-25000 GCA_963682025.1 Cordilura impudica
AAAAATTTAAAATTAAAAATTAAAAATTAAAAATTAAAAATTAAAAATAAAAATTAAAAATTAAAAATTAAAAACTAAAAATTAAAAATGAAAAAATAAAAATTAAAAATTAAAAATTAAAAATTAAAAAGTAAAAATTAAAAATTAAAAATTAAAAATTAAAAATTAATAATTAAAAATTAAAAATTAAAAATTAAAAATTAAAATTTAAACATTAAAAATTAAAAATTAAAAATTAAAAATTAAAAATTAAAAATTAAAAATTAAAAATTAAAAATTAAAAATTAAAAATTAAAAATTAAAAATTAAAAATTAAAAATTAAAAATTAAAAATTAAAAATTAAAAATTAAAAATTAAAAATTAAAAATTAAAAATTAAAAATTAAAAATTAAAAATTAAAAATTAAAAATTAAAAATTAAAAATTAAAAATTAAAAATTAAAAATTAAAAATTAAAAATTAAAAATTAAAAATTAAAAATTAAAAATTAAAAATTAAAAATTAAAAATTAAAAATTAAAAATTAAAAATTAAAAGTTAAAAATTAAAAGTTAAAAATTAAAAATTAAAAATTAAAAATTAAAAATTAAAAATTTAAATTAAAAATTAAAGATTAAAAATTAAAAATTAAAAATTAAAAATTAAAAATTAAAAATTAAAAATTAAAAATTAAAAATTAAAAATTTAAAATTAAAAATTTAAAATTAAAAATTAAAAATTAAAGATTAAAAATTAAAAATTAAAAATTAAAACTTAAAAATTAAAAATTAAAAATTGGAAATTAAAAACTAAAAATAAAAAATTAAAAATTAAAAATTAAAAATTATAAATTAAAAATTAAAAATTAAAAATTAAAAATTAAAAATTAAAAATTAAAAATTAAAAATTAAAAATTAAAAATTAAAAATTAAAAATTAAAATTTAAAAATTAAAAACTAAAAATTAAAAATGAAAAAATTAAAATTAAAAATTAAAAATTAAAAAGTAAAAATTAAAAATTAAAAATTAAAAATTTAAAATTAAAAATTAAAAATTAAAAATTAAAAATTAAAAATTAAAAATTAAAAATTAAAAATTAAAAACTAAAAATTAAAAATTAAAAATTAAAAATTAAAAATTAAAAATTAAAAAATAAAATTTAAAATTAAAAATTAAAAATTAAAAATTAAAAATTAAAAATTAAAAATTAAAAATTAAAAATTAAAAATTAAAAATTAAAAATTAAAAATTAAAAATTAAAAATTAAAAATTAAAAATTAAAAATTAAAAATTAAAAATTAAAAATTAAAAATTAAAAATTAAAAATTAAAAATTAAGAACCAAAAATTAAAAATTTTAAATTAAAAATTAAAAATCAAAAATTAAAAATTAAAAATTAAAAATTAAAAATTAAAAATAAAAAATTAAAAATTAAAAAATAAAAAAAAAAATAAAAATTAAAAATTAAAAATTAAAAAATAAAAATTTAAAATTAAAAACTTAAAATTTAAAATTAAAAATTAAAAATTAAAGATTAAAAATTAAAAATTAAAAATTAAAAATTAAAAATTAAAAAATTAAAACTTAAAAATTAAAAATTGGAAATTAAAAACTAAAAATAAAAATAAAAAATAAAAAATTAAAAATTAAAAATTAAAAATTAAAAATTAAAAATTAAAAATTAAAAATTAAAAATTAAAAATTAAAAATTAAAAATTAAAAATTAAAAATTAAAAATTAAAAATTAAAAATTAAAAATTAAAAATTAAAAATTAAAAATTAAAAATTAAAATTAAAAATTAAAAATTAAAAATTAAAAATTAAAAATTAAAAATTAAAAATTAAAAATTAAAAATTAAAAATTAAAAATTAAAAATTAAAATTAAAAATTATAAATTAAAAATTAAAAATTAAAAATTAAAAATTAAAAATTAAAAATTAAAAATTAAAAATTAAAAATTAAAAATTAAAAATTAAAAATTAAAAATTAAAAATTAAAAATTAAAAATTAAAAATTAAAAATTAAAAATTAAAAATTAAAAATTAAAAATTAAAAATTAAAAATTAAAAATTAAAAATTAAAAATTAAAAATTAAAAATTAAAAATTAAAAATTAAAAATTAAAAATTAAAATTAAAAATTAAAAATTAAAAATTAAAAATTAAAATTTAAAAATTTAAATTTAAAAATTAAAAATTAAAAATTAAAAATTAAAAATTAAAAATTAAAAATTAAAAATTAAAAATTAAAAATTAAAAATTAAAAATTAAAAATTAAAAATTAAAAATTAAAAATTAAAAATTAAAAATTAAAAATTAAAAATTAAAAATTAAAAATTAAAAATTAAAAATTAAAATTAAAAATTAAAAATTAAAAATTAAAAATTAAAAATTAAAAATTAAAAATTAAAAATTAAAAATTAAAAATTAAAAATTAAAAATTAAAAAGTAAAAATTAAAAATTAAAAATAAAAAATTAAAAATTAAAAATTGGAAATTAAAAACTAAAAATTAAAATTAAAAATTAAAAATTAAAAATTAAAAACTAAAAACTAAAAATGAAAAATGAAAAATTAAAAATTAAAAACCAAAAATTAAAAATTAAAAATTAAAAATTAAAAATTAAAAATTAAAAATTAAAAATTAAAAATTAAAAATTAAAATTAAAAATTAAAAATTAAAAATTAAAAATTAAAAATTAAAAATTAAAAATTAAAAATTAAAAATTAAAAATAAAAAATTAAAAATTAAAAATTAAAAATTAAAAAGTAAAAATAAAAAATTAAAAATTAAAAATTTAAAATTAAAAATTAAAAATTTTAACTTTAAAATTAAAAATTAAAAATTAAAAATTAAAAATTAAAAAATTAAAAATTAAAAATTAAAAATTAAAAATTAAAAATTAAAAATTAAAAATTAAAAATTAAAAATTAAAAATTAAAAATTAAAAAATAAAAATTAAAAATTAAAAATTAAAAATTAAAAATTAAAAATTAAAAATTAAAAATTAAAAATTAAAAATTAAAAATTAAAAATTAAAAATTAGAAATTAAAAATTAAAAATTAAAAATCAAAAATTAAAAATTTTAAATTAAAAATTAAAAATTAAAATACGAAAATTAAAAATTAAAAATTAAAAATTAAAAATTAAAAATTAAAAATTAAAAATTAAAAATTAAAAATTAAAAATTAAAAATTAAAAATTAAAAATTAAAAATTAAAACTTAAAAATTAAAAATTGGAAATTAAAAACTAAAAATTAAAAATAAAAAATTAAAAATTAAAAATTAGAAATTAAAAATTAAAAATTAAAAATTAAAATTAAAAATTAAAAATTAAAAATTAAAAATTAAAAATTAAAAATTAAAAATTAAAAATTAAAAATTAAAAATTAAAAATTAAAAATTAAAAATTAAAAATTAAAAATTAAAAAATTAAAATTAAAAATTAAAAATTAAAAATTAAAAATTAAAAATTAAAAACTAAAAATTAAAAATTAAAAAATAAAAATTAAAAATTAAAAATTAAAAATTAAAAAGTAAAAATTAAAAATTAAAAATTTAAAATTAAAAATTAAAAATTAAAAATTAAAAATTAAAAATTAAAAATTAAAAATTAAAAATTAAAAATTAAAAACTAAAAATTAAAAATTAAAACTTAAAACTTAAAAATTAAAAATTAAGAATTAAAAATTAAAAATTAAAAATTAAAAATTAAAAATTAAAAATTAAAAATTAAAAATTAAAAATTAAAAATTAAAAATTAAAAATTAAAAATTAAAAATTAAAAATTAAAAATTAAAAATTAAAAATTAAAAATTAAAAATTAAAAATTAAAAATTAAAAATTAAAAATTAAAAATTAAAAATTAAAAATTAAAAATTAAAAATTAAAAATTAAAAATTAAAAATTAAAAATTAAAAATTAAAAATTAAAATTAAAAATTAAAAATTAAAAATTAAAAATTAAAAATTAAAAATTAAAAATTAAAAATTAAAAATTAAAAATTAAAAATTAAAAATTAGAAATTAGAAATTAAAAATTAAAAATTAAAAATCAAAAATTAAAAATTTTAAATTAAAAATTAAAAATTAAAGATTAAAAATTAAAATTAAAAATTAAAAACTTAAAATTTAAAATTAAAAATAAAAATTAAAAATTAAAAAATTAAAAATTAAAAATTAAAAATTAAAAATTAAAAATTAAAAATTAAAAATTAAAAATTAAAAATTAAAAATTAAAAGTTAAAATCTAAAAATTAAAAATTATAAATTAAAAATTAAAAATTAATAATTAAACATTAAAAATTAAAAATTAAAAATTTAAATTAAAAATTAAAAATTAAAAATTAATAATTATAAATTAAAAATTATAAATTAAAAATTAAAAATTAAAAATTAAAAATTAAAAAATAAAAATTAAAAATTAAAATTAAAAATTAAAAATTAAAATTAAAAATTAAAAATTAAAAATTAAAATTAAAAATTAAAAGTTAAAAATTAAAAATTAAAAATTAAAAATTAAAAATTAAAAATTAAAAATTAAAAATTAAAAATTAAAAATTAAAAATTAAAAATAAAAATTAAAAATTAAAATTAAAAATTAAAAATTAAAAATTAAAAATTAAAAATGAAAAATGAAAAATTAAAAATTAAAATTAAAAATTAAAATTAAAATTAAAATTAAAAATTTAAAATTAAAAATTATAAATTTTAAATTATAAATTAAAAATTATAAATTAAAAATTAAAAATTAAAAATTAAAAATTAAAAACTAAAAATTAAAAATTAAAAATTAAAAATTAAAAATTAAAAATTAAAAATTAAAAATTAAAAATTAAAAATTAAAAATTAAAAATTAAAATTAAAAATTAAAAATTAAAAATTAAAAATTAAAAATTAAAAATTAAAAATTAAAAATTAAAAATTAAAAATTACAATTAAAAACTAAAAATTATAAATTAAAAATTAAAAATTAAAAATTAAAAATTAAAAATTAAAAATTAAAAATTAAAAACTAAAAAC
>CAVMKG010000624.1:30000-32500 GCA_963682025.1 Cordilura impudica
TAAAAATTAAAAATTAAAAATTAAAAATTAAAAATTAAAAATTAAAAATTAAAAATTAAAAATTAAAAATTAAAAATTAAAAATTAAAAATTAAAAATTAAAAATTAAAAATTAAAAATTAAAAATTTAAAATTTAAAATTTAAAATTTAAAATTAAAAATTAAAAATTAAAAATTAAAAATTAAAAATTAAAAATTAAAAATTAAAAACTAAAAATTAAAAATTAAAAATTAAAAATTAAAAATTAAAAATTAAAAATTAAAAATTAAAAATTAAAAATTAAAAATTAAAAATTAAAAATTAAAAATTAAAAATTAAAAATTAAAAATTAAAAATTAAAAAGTAAAAATTAAAAATTAAAAATAAAAAATTAAAAATTAAAAATTAAAAATTAAAAATTGGAAATTAAAAACTAAAAATTAAAAATAAAAAATTAAAAATTAAAAATTAAAAATTAAAAATTAAAAATTAAAAACTAAAAACTAAAAATTAAAAATGAAAAATGAAAAATTAAAAATTAATAATTAAAAGTTAAAAATGAAAAATTAAAAATTAAAAATTAAAAAGTAAAAATTAAAAATTAAAAATTAAAAATTAAAAATTAAAAATTAAAAATTAAAAATTAAAAATTTAAAATTAAAAATTAAAAATTAAAAATTAAAAATTAAAACTTAAAACTTAAAAATTAAAAATTAAAAATTAAAAATAAAAAATTAAAAATTAAAAATTAAAAATTAAAAATTAAAAATTAAAAATTAAAAATAAAAATTAAAAATTAATAATTAAAAATTAAAAATTAGAAATTAAAAATTAAAAATTAAAAATCAAAAATTAAAAATTTTAAATTAAAAATTAAAAATTAAAGATTAAAAATTAAAAATTAAAAATTAAAAATTAAAAATTAAAAATTAAAAATTAAAAACTAAAAACTAAAAATTAAAAATGAAAAATGAAAAATTAAAAATTAAAAAGTAAAAATTAAAAATTAAAAATTAAAAATTAAAAATTAAAAATTAAAAATTAAAAATTAAAAATTAAAAATTAAAAATTAAAAATTAAAAATTAAAAATTAAAAATTAAAAATTAAAAATTAAAAATTAAAAATTAAAAATTAAAAATTAAAAATTAAAAATTAAAAATTAAAAATTAAAAATTAAAAATTAAAAATAAAAAATTAAAAATTAAAAACTAAAAATTAAAAATTAAAAATTAAAAATTAAAAATTAAAATTTGAAAATTAAAAATTAAAAATTACAAATTAAAAATTAAAAATTAAAAATTAAACATTAAAAATTAAAAATTAGAAATTAAAAATTAAAAATTAAAAATTAAAAATTAAAAATTAAAAATTAAAAATTAAAAATTAAAAATTAAAAATTAAAAATTAAAAATTAAAAATTAAAAATTAAAAATTAAAAATTAAAAATTAAAAATTAAAAATTAAAAATTAAAAATTAAAAATTAAAAATTAAAAACTAAAAATTAAAAATTAAAAATTAAAAATTAAAAATTAAAAATTAAAAATTAAAAATTAAAAATTAAAAATTAAAAATTAAAAATTAAAAATTAAAAATTAAAAATTAAAAATTAAAAATTAAAAATTAAAAATTAAAAATTAAAAATTAAAAATTAAAAATTAAAAATTAAAAATTAAAAATTAAAAATTAAAAATTAAAAATTAAAAATTAAAAATTAAAAATTAAAAATTAAAAATTAAAAATTAAAAATTAAAAATTTAAAATTAAAAATAAAAAATTAAAAATTAAAAATTAAAAAATAAAAATTAAAAATTAAAAATTAAAAATTAAAAATTAAAAATTAAAAATTAAAAATTAAAAACTAAAAATTAAAAGTTAAAAATTAAAAGTTGAAAATTAAAAAATAAAAATTAAAAATTAAAAATTAAAAATTAAAAATTAAAAATTTAAATTAAAAATTAAAAATTAAAGATTCAAAATTAAAAATAAAAATTAAAAATTTAAAATTAAAAATTTAAAATTTAAAATTAAAAATTAAAAATTAAAGATTAAAGATTAAAAATTAAAAATTAAAAATTAAAAATTAAAAATTAAAAATTAAAACTTAAAAATTAAAAATTAAAAATTGGAAATTAAAAACTAAAAATTAAAAATAAAAAATTAAAAATTAAAAATTAAAAATTAAAAATTAAAAATTAAAAATTAAAAATTAAAAATTAAAAATTAAAAATTAAAAATTAAAAATTAAAAATTAAAAATTAAAAATTAAAAATTAAAAATTAAAAATTAAAAATTAAAAATTAAAAACAAAAAATTAAAAATGAAAAAATAAAAATTAAAAATTAAAAAGTAAAAATTAAAAATTAAAAATTTAAAATTAAAAATTAAAAATTAAAAATTAAAAATTAAAAATTAAAAATTAAAAATTAAAAATTAAAAATTAAAAATTAAAAATTAAAAATTAAAAATTAAAAATTAAAAATTAAAAATTAAAAATTAAAAATTAAAAATTAAAAATTAAA
>CAVMKG010000625.1:0-2500 GCA_963682025.1 Cordilura impudica
AAATTAAAAATTAAAAATTAAAAATTAAAAATTAAAAATTAAAAATTAAAAATTAAAAATTAAAAATTAAAAATTAAAAATTAAAAATTAAAAATTAAAAATTAAAAATTAAAAATTAAAAATTAAAAATTAAAAATTAAAAATTAAAAATTAAAAATTAAAAATTAAAAATTAAAAATTAAAAATTAAAAATTAAAAATTAAAAATTAAAAATTAAAAATTAAAAATTAAAAATTAAAAATTAAAAATTAAAAATTAAAAATTAAAAATTAAAAATTAAAAATTAAAAATTAAAAATTAAAAATTAAAAATTAAAAATTAAAATAATAAAAATTAAAAATTAAAAATTAAAAATTAAAAATTAAAAATTAAAAATTACAAATTAAAAATTAAAAATTAAAAATTAAAAATTAATAATTAAAAATTAAAAATTAAAAATTAAAAATTAAAAATTAAAAATTAAAAATTAAAAATTAAAAATTAAAAATTAAAAATTAAAAATTAAAAATTAAAAATTAAAAATTAAAAATTAAAAATTAAAAATTAAAAATTAAAAATTAAAAATTAAAAATTAAAAATTAAAAATTATAAATTAGAAATTAAAAATTAAAAATTAAAAATTAAAAATTAAAAATTAAAAATTAAAAATTAAAAATTAAAAATTAAAAATTAAAAATTAAAAATTAAAAATTAAAAATTAAAAATTAAAAATTAAAAATTAAAGATTAAAATTAAAAATTAAAAATTAAAAATTAAAAATTAAAAATTAAAAATTAAAAATTAAAAATTAAAAATTAAAAATTAAAAATTAAAAATTAAAAATTAAAAATTAAAAAATAATAATTTAAAATTAAAAATTAAAAATTGAAAATTAAAAATTAAAAATTAAAAATTAAAAATTAACAAATAAAAATTAAAAATTAAAAATAAAAAAATAATAATTTAAAATTAAAAATTAAAAAATAAAAATTAAAAATTAAAAATTAAAAATTAAAAATTAAAAATTAAAAATTAAAATTAAAATTAAAATTAAAATTAAAAATAAAAATTAAAAATTAAAAATTAAAAATTAAAAATTAAAAATTAAAAATTAAAAATTAAAAATTAAAAATTAAAAATTAAAAATTAAAAATTAAAAATTAAAAATTAAAAATTAAAAATTAAAAATTAAAAATTAAAAATTAAAAATTAAAAATTAAAAATTAAAAATTAAAAATTAAAAATTAAAAATTAAAAATTAAAAATTAAAAATTAAAAATTAAAAATTAAAAATTAAAAATTAAAAATTAAAAATTAAAAATTAAAAATTAAAAATTAAAAATTAAAAATTAAAAATTAAAAATTAAAAATTAAAAATTAAAAATTAAAAATTAAAAATTAAAAATTAAAAATTAAAAATTAAAAATTAAAAATTAAAAATTAAAGATTAAAAATTAAAAATTAAAATTTAAAAATTCAAAATTAAAAAATAAAAATTAATAATTAAATAGTAAAACTTAAAAATTAATAATTAAAAATTAAAAATCAAAAATTAATAATTAAAAATTCAAAAATAAAAATTAAAAATTAAAAATTAAAAATTAAAAATTAAAAATTAAAAATTAAAAATTAAAAATAAAAAATTAAACATTAAAAATTAAAAATTAAATACTAAAAATTAAAAATTTTAAATTAAAAATTAAAAACTAAAAATTAAAAATTAAAAATTAAAAATTAAAAATTAAAAATTAAATAATAAAAAATAAAAAATAAAAATTAAAAATTAAAAATTAAAAAATAAAAATTAAAAATTAAAAATTTAAAATTAAAAACTAAAAATTAAAAATTAAAAATTAAAAATTAAAAATTAAATATTAAAAATTAAAACTTAAAAATTAAAAATTAAAAATTAAAAATTAAAAATTAAAAATTAAAAATTAAAAATTAAAAATTAAAAATTAAAAATCAAAAATTAAAAATTAAAAATTAAAAATTAAAAATTAAAAATTAAAAATTAAAAATTAAAAATTAAAAATTAAAAATTAAAAATTAAAAATTAATAATTAATAATTAAAAGTTAAAAATTAAAAATTAAAAATTAAAAATTAAAAATTAAAAATTAAAAATTAAAAATTAAAAATTAAAAATTAAAAATTAAAAATTAAAAATTAAAATGGAATAATTAAAAATCAAAAATTTAAAATTAAAAATTAAAACTTAAAAATTAAAAATTAAAAATTAAAAATTAAAAATTAAAAATTAAAAATTAAAAATTAAAAATTAAAAATTAAAAATTAAAAATTAAAAATTAAAAATTAAAAATTAAAAATTAAAAATTAAAAATTAAAAATTAAAAATTAAAAATTAAAAATTAAAAATTAAAAATTAATATTTAAAAATTAAAAATTAAAAATTAAAAATTAAAAATTAAAAATTAGAAATTAAAAATTAAAAATTTAAAATTAAAAATTAACAATTAAAAATTAAATATTAAAAATTAAAAATTAAAAACTAAAAATTA
>CAVMKG010000626.1:0-84650 GCA_963682025.1 Cordilura impudica
GTAATCAAACTGCAGGTCGCAAATATGAATATATTTTGATGAAGTTTGGTATATAAGCTTTTATCGGCCATGGGATGAACGCTATTGAAATTGGTGAGAATCGGTCCATGTTCAGACCTAGCCCCCATACAAATTACCCATATGAAATCGACATAAATTGCCATAAGATCCAAATTGTCATATAGATCTTACTCAAATTGGGTTTGTATGCGTTCATTACATCCACTAATGAGTAGTCCAAAAATGATCCCTTTGACCCCATATAGAGCTGCTTCCCGATCTTCACTTAAATCTATTAAAAAAACAAAAATATTGCACTGATTCTTCTCAAATTTTGTTTGTACATATTTTTGCAAAATACAAGAGATTTTACCAAACATGATCAGGATCGGTCCATTTTTGGACCTAGTCCCTTTATAGATATAGCATCCGATATGAACTTTTTCATATCTGCAGCCAAAAAAATTAATAAAAATCCCACTCAAATTTGGTTTTTGTTTATTTTCAATGTCCAGTTAGTTGGGCCTAAGAGATAGGGTTTCTAAACGCATGGTATAGGGTATCGTATAGTCGGTCTAGACCGACTATAATTTTCTTACTTGTTTTCTACTAAGGAGGTCTTAAGAGATAAAAAAACTTATTGATATTTAAACACTAACATGTTTTTTATTGAACCTTGTCATTATTTTAGAAAATTAGACATTAATTTTATGGAAAAAAACGATTTTAAAAACCGTCTACATTTTGCGCTGATTTAAAAAAAAAAACTCGTAATAAGTGGTCGATGTTAATAAAATACACTTTTTGCGATGATGCTGTTCTATAACTATAATAAAAACTTTTTTTTACACAATCTATTTTCCATTATAATTTTTTCAATTACAACATAGATTCTTTATGCACTAATTATTGCAAATAAAGGAATTAAAAAAAATTTTCGATCAAATCACATATTTTTATTTTTTTGCATATGTTCGAAACAGTAGTGATGCCAGTCAAATCCAATTTATTTGAATATCGAAATTTTTTTTGGTGATGCCTAACTTTTTAAAAATAGAAAAGTCATTTTTAATTGAATGAAATAGAAGAACAAAAACAATTAAATGAACAAATAAGTTGTTATTTTAAAAGAAAATTTTTTTCTTTATACTTTCTCTATAAACTTAAGAAAAAAACATGCAAAAAATACTTAAAAGTTCTTGTGAAACTGAATAAAGAACTATGTGTCACCTCGGTTTCTAAATAACATATGTTAACTCAAACATATGGTTCTTAACTCAAACATACGTTTCCATTAAATAAATAAAAAAAAGTGGTTTCAAGAAACCCAAAATTTCAATTTAATGTGATTTTAAATTCGCTCTTATTCAAATAACAACGTTTCAAGAACAGGGCTGATAGTTACTACAAAAAATCACAAAAAAAAAAAAATGAACATAAAATATACCAAACTCACAAAAAAAAAAAATAACAAAAAAATACAAAAATCACAAAAAACTAAAAAAAAAACAAGTAAGAATATTATAGTCGGTCTAGACCCTATACCATGGTTTAGATACCCTATCGCTTCGGTCCAATTAATTCGATATAGAAAATAAGCATAAACCAAATTGGAGGTGAATTGTTTTTAATTTTTTTGGCTGCAGATATGAAAAAGTTCATATCGGGTGCTACATTTATATGGGGACTAGGTCGAAAAATAACCCGATCTTGACCATAATTGGTAAAGTCACTTATATTTTGAAAAAATATATACAAATACACAATATTTTTGTTTTTTAATAAATTTAAGTGAAGATCGGGAAGCAGCTCTATATGGCGCCTATGACTAAGAATTAAAGGATATAATAAACACATACAAACCCAATTTGACTGAGATCTATATGATAATTTGGATCTAATGGGAATTTATGTCGATTTAATAGGGGTCAATTGTATGGGGACTAGATCTGAACATGTACCTAATTTCAACAATTTCAACAGCGATCCTTCTCTGGTCGATGGAAGCTTATACACTAAATTTCATCAAAATAAATTTATATTTGCGACCTGTATTTTGATTAAAATGTTTACATGGATATACAGACGGACGGGCGGACATCGCTAAATCGATTCAGAAAGTGATTCTTAGTTGATTGGTATAATAAAAGATGGGTCAGATCAAATATTTTTGGTAGTTACAAACAGCAGCACAAAGTCATTATACCCAAACCACATAGTGGTATAGGGTATAAAAACCATAAAATATACAAAAATCACAAAAAAAAGTAAGAAAATTATAATCGGTCTGGACCAACTATACGATACCCTATACCATGCGTTTAGAGACCCTATCTCTTAGGCCCAACTAACTGGATAGAGAAAATAAGCATAAACCAAATTTTAGTGGGATTTTTATTAATTTTTTTGGCTGCAGATATAAAAAAGTTCATATCGAATGCTATATCTATATGGGGACTAGGCCCAAAAATGGACCGCTCCAGACCATGTTTGGTAAAGTCTCTTGTATTTTGCAAAAATATATAAAACAAAATTTTAGAAGAATCAGTGTAATATATTTGTTTTTTGGTAGATTTAATTGAAGATCGCGAAGCAGCTCTATATGGGGCCTATGACTAAGAAATGTCCCATAGAGATCATTTTTGGACTACTCATTAACGGATGTAATAAACGCATACAAACCCAATTTGAGTAAGATCTATATGACAATTTGGATCTTATGGCAATTTATGTCGATTTCATAGGGGTCATTGTATGGGGGCTAGGTCTGAACATATACCGATTCTCACCAATTTCAGCACCATTCATCCTATGGCCAATGGAATCTTACGTACCAGATTTCATAAAAATATATTCATATTTACGACCTGCAGTTTGATTACAAGGTTTACGTGGACACACACACGGACGGACGGATGGACGGACGGACGTTGTTATATCAACTCAGAAAGTTATTCTGATTCGATCTGTATAATAAAAGGTGGGTCTAGGTCAAATATTTTTGGTAGTTACAAACAGAAGCACAAAGTCATTATACCCAAACCACATAGTGGTATAGGGTATAAAAACCATAAAATATACAAAAATCTAAAAAAAAAAAAAGAAAAAAAAATACAAAAATCACATAACAAAAAGCAAAATACGTTACGATTTGCGACAGATCTATTTTGGAACAATGTTTAGAACAACTAGAACAACCGCCAATTTTTTTTCCCAAAAGCGGGGGCAAAGTTTAGAATTCGTTTTTTTCGATTTACCGGTACAAATTATATTTTAGTAACTCATAGTTTTGGAACATTGTAGAAAAATCCCAGAACAATTTAGAACAATCTTCCAGAAATTTTATTTCCAAAAATGGGGGTGCTAACTTCGCACACTTTGGCACTTAACTTCGACATTGCTCAAGATATCAATAGACGTAAGAGCAAATTTAATAAAAATAACCTTATTCTAAAGCACAGAACAATGGTCCTTATTTAGAGAATATAAAATAAAATTTTGTTGCTAACAAATAATTTGAGGAGAAAAATAATAAATAGTCCTACTGTTATATATCGTGTATACACATAACAATTTTTCAAGTTGGAAAGTATTCGCCAATAGGAACACAAGATTTTATTTTGTCTGGGCAAGTAGTGTTTTTAATTGTAGGAAACAGTATTCACAAGAACATAGAAACAATGTTTTTTTAAACGTTTCTTTTAATTTTTATTGAATTTTTTACTGCAGATTGCAATTAAAAAAAAATTATTTCCTCTTGAAAAAAGCTTATTTATTACAAGTAAGATTGTTAAAGTCAGCTGTACCGAATCTTTGGTAACCCCCAACCTATTATAAACAATGTTTTGGTGTTAAGTAGCACCATTTTACAACTGTTACCGCAAATTTACCTCTATATTCGATTAGCATTTAAATTTAAATTGCTTTCCTTTTTTGACCACTACTTATTATTATAGTAAAAACTCATATGTACATGCTGAAAGTAATTAATATATTTGCAACAACTAAACAATTTTTAGCAGTTGAAAAATGCTAAAATATTTCGTACACAAAAAAAAAATTGCAAAACAAATTGTTCTAAATTTTTACAACGGTTTTTCGATTACTACTAAGGCATACCAATAATGATACTCTTCAACCCGAAATTCACCTACTATCATCAACAAAATTCGATTGGCTGAAAATTCGGTAGCCACAATGAATCTCTTTTCTGTATTCCACTCTGTGTTTAAATATTTTATTAAACGTCCAAATTTGTTGCAGAAATATATATCAAAACAATTGAAGGAAAATAGTGGCGTATGTAATTTAAATAAACTGGGTGATCTACTATTCTCAAAAAAAAAAATATAACACATTCTGCAAAAAAATTATCAATTTCATTATTTCTAGGTTTTATAATGTAGCAGAAAATATTAGTATGAGTTAACCTCATCGGAGTAATCCTACAGTGGTAGTCAACATTTATCTGTTCAACCATGAAATAAATCTGCTTTCATTTTGGGGTGTTACAAATCATATAGTAAAAAAAGGCAAGACGGGAATATTTGTTATATGTTGATTTACAACATTTATTTCATAATGGTGTAAACTCAAGGGTAGTAAGTAAAGAGTTTTATGCACAAAGTTTTAGGGAAGTCCATTGAAACATATGTTAACAATCAACAAAAGCGTATATAGAAAATTATAAAAAAGTGGGCCTGGCCCTTAAAAATTTATGACGACCTTGCCTGGGATATGAGAACAATGTGCATTAAATTCGAGCGAAACCTATAAAAAATTTTAAAAAGTGGGCGTTAAAGTAGGCGTGGCTGGTAAGAAACATATGACGACCTTCCCTGGGATATAAAGATCGTGTATACGAAATTTCAGAGAAATTGGTTTAAAAGTTAAAATTTGTGTTGTGAACAAATATACCAAGAAACAGAAAATGAACTATATATAAAAAGTGGGCGTACAAGTAGGCGTGGCCGATAATAAGCATATGGTGATCTTACATGTAGTATAGAGATCCCGTGTACCAAATTTTAGAGAAATCCGTCAACAAATAAAAATTTGTATAGCGAACAAATACACCAAAAAACAGAAAATGAATTGTATAAAAAAAGTGGCCGATAACAAGCATATCGCGACCTTTCCTGGGGTACAGATATTGTGTATACGAAATTTCAGAGAAATCCGTTGAAAACTACAAATTTCTATAGCGGTCAAACAAACAAACAGAAAATTAATTTTATATATATAGATAAACAACAACAGAAGACATTAAAACAAAATGTTATCATTGAATTTTAAAACAATCTTTTCCAAGTAAAGAAACTTGTTCTTTTTTTTGTAGGTAACATTTTTAGTAGTGACGTGCATTTTGTTAGTACTAATTTTAAATGAACAATATGTTAGGATTTCATTTACTTAAAGCATTCTTCAAGTATGTGCACTATGTATAAGTTTGCACTTAAATTATGGTCAGTAAATACTGTAATTCCTATTGTTGACATCATTGTCTCTGTAGAATATCCTTTATATAACACTATCAGTTCTTCTTCAATTATAAATATGGCATTCTTCTTGTCATATGAAGACTATATTTAGTTGGTGCTGTTGTAGTCATGCTGATGGCAGTGTATTCCTCCTGTCAACTATCATTATCATATGAATTTTGTTGTAGTTTTTATTCCTCTCGTTCTTATAGTGGTAGTTGTTGTGATTACTTTTATTAGAGTTTTCACATAAACGAGGAAAAAATGATTTTGATTCGGAAGATGTTAAAACAATAATTGTTCATATACTACACTGCTTATTCTACTGTTCTACTTTATTAAGTTCCTAAACAATTATATTGAATATAACAGCAATTAATCTTCTTTTAATTGCATGTTTTAGATGAGTTTGACTATGCGATCCGAAAATCATCGTCTAGTCATGCTGGTAGCTGAGGTTATTATTGAACATAGCAATAGCCATATATTTGAATTGAGTGAGATTTTCAATATAACATACTAATCATTAATAAAACAAATTATTAAAAATTCCGTAGCATATATATATGGGCTATATGATAAAAATATATAAATAATTAATATATTAATATATAAATATTACAAGGGAATATAAATTATATATTTATCTCATCTATACTTCTATACTTAATATTATAAAGAGGTAATGTGTGTTTGTTTGTTTGTTTGTAGGAGGTAATCTCCGTAACTACCCATCTGATCTTCCTGAAATTTTCACAGAGTCTTACTGCGGATACGGGAAGTGCTATAGGCTATCATTTTTTTATATTTTTAGTGGGCGTGGCACCTCTCACACAAAGTACATTTTTAATATCATATACATATATTGAGTATTATGATAGGGAGAGCTTTGCAAATTTGTGTGAGGTCACCTATTGTTAATGTTAGTAGCAACACCGGAAATGGGCGGGGTCGGACAAGTGGGCGTGGTACCTCCCATACAAGTAATAATTCAATATTATATTTCTCGAGTACTGTGATAGAGAGAGCTTTTCAAATTTGTCTGATGTCACCTATTATTAATGTGAGTAGTCGGACAAAAAATGGGCAGTGTCGGACCAATAGGCGTGGCACTTCCCATACAAATTAAATATAAAATGCCATATATCTGGAGAACTGTTATAGTGAGAGTCTTGGGACTTTGTGTGAGCCCATAAGTTATTCATGTGATTAGTTAGACAAAAAAATGGGTGTGATCGGAGCAGTGGGCGTGGCACCGCCCGTACAAAGCAAATATATGATTTCATATAACTGGTGTACTAAAAAAGGGAAGCTTTGACACTTTGCACGACACCATCAGATCTTAGTATGTGTAGTCGGACAAAAAATTGCCGGGTTCACACCAATGGGCGTGGCACTCCCCATGCAAAGTAACTATTTAATGTCATATATCTGGAGTACTGTAAACGAGAGGGCTATGTGGCTTTGCGTGAACCCCCGGGTTCCTTTTGTGATTAGCCGAACAAAAAAATGGGCTTGATCGTAGCAGTGGGCGTAGCACCGCCCATGCAAAGTAGATATCATATAACTGGTGTTCTATAAAAGGGAAAGACTCGACATTTTGCACGAGTCCATCAGATATTAATGTGAGTAGTCCAATAAAAATAGGGCGGGATGGGATTAGTGGGCGTGACACCTCCTATATAAATAATATGAAGTACTACGAAAGCAACAGTCTTTTGTTAAGTACATAAGTTATCAATGTGATTTGTCGTGGAAAATATATTGCCAAAACCAAAAATCGCCAAAACCGAAAATCGCGAATAATAAAAATCACCCAAAAAAAATCTTCAAAATTAAAAATGGGAAAATCAAAAATCGCTAAAAAGCAAAATTTCCAAATGAAAAAATCTATGCTAATAATCTATACTAACATAATTAAGAGGTAATATGTGTTTGCTTGTTTTGCAGATTTGTCTCAGGTCATCTATTATTAACGTGAGTAGTCAGACAAAAAAATGGGCGAGATTGGACAAATGCGCGTGGCACCCCTACGCAAACTTAATATTAAATATGATATATCTGAATTACTGTATTAGTGAGAGCCTTGGGACTTTGCGTGAGCCCTTTAATAACGATTCGTGGGTGGAAGGGGGAGGGTGTAGCGAAGCACACCGGGTTACATCTAGTATATAATAAAAATGGAGTTTTGTATGTTTGTTTGTAATGGTTTATAGGAGGCTACACACTGGACCGATTCGTCCCGAAATTTTACAGTAGGTAACTGCCTGTCCAGAAGGCAAAATAGGTTATATATTTTTTTGATTTTTAATATAAAGTGTATATTATATTGTATATTTAGATTACTGTAATAGTGAAAGCCTTCGGACTTCGTGTGAGTTCATAAGCTATCAATGCTAGTGCTAGGAAAGGAAATGGGCGAAATCAGATCAGTGGGCGTGGCACCCTCCATACTAAGCAAATATTTAATTTCATATATCTGGAGTACTGTAGCTTCCAAAAACTTGGAACTTTGTGTGAGTTCACAAGTATTTAATGTGAATACTCGGACGAAAATGGGCGTGTCACCCCCATACAAAGTAAAAATCTAATATCTTACAACTGGAGTACTAGAATAGACTTGGGACTTTGTCTAAGTTCATAAGTTATTAATGTGAGCAGTTGCGATGAAAATGGGCGGGATTGGAACGGTGGCACATCCGCTACAAAAAATATGAACTACTATGGAAATGACAGTCTTGAAACTTTTGAAAAGTACATTAATTACCAATGTCGTGGAAAATATGGATGGAGTCGCCAAAACCGAAAATCACGAACAAAAAAAAAATCGCCAAAATCAAAAATCTCGAAAAACCAAAAATCGCTAAAATTAAAAATCACCAATATCGAAATTCGTAAAAAACTAAAATCCGCAAAGACAAAAATAGCAAAAAACAATAATCTCCAATGTAAAAAATCGCCAAAACCGAATAACAAAAATTGCCGAAATCAAAAATTGACAAAACCAAAAATCGCGAATAACAAAAATTACAAAAAAGCGCCAAAATCAAAAATCGCTAAAAACAAAATTCGCAAAAAACAAAAATCGACAAAATCAAAAATCGGAAAAAATAAATAAAATGGTTGTCTACAAAATGTATTCCCAGTTATTTATTTCGTTTCGATGGGATTAGCGAAGCGCATCGGGTTATAGCTAGTATATATATAAAATCTACAAAATAATTCTATAAAATTAAATGTATTGAAAATTTTATATAATGATATACTTAATTGAATTTATTTTTTTTTATCTAAATTAATAGATATATGTATTTTATTTAATTAAATATTTAGATATCAATCTCTTAATCATTTTAATTATGAACTAGAAAAAATTCTGCAGCGTTCAATATACATATATATACATATAAATTTTTTTTTTTTTATGAAAAATATACTATACATTCTTTATTTTTATTTCGTTGTACTTTAATTTGGCCATTCGGTTACAAAATTTTATACTAGAAAGTGATATACATACTCATTTCGAATTTGTGCAAGGGCGACATCACAGGTGTGAACACCCTTTGCATGAGATTATATGTATGCACTTTTTTAAATGTTTGTTCAAGTTATTATACTTTAGTCATTGCTAGAGTATAGTTTTGTGTCTCTTGTATATTTTTACTGCCATGAAACCACATAATGTTATGGTATGATTTCATTTCATCTTTATTAGTTTATGGATAAGTTACAAGCATTTAACTAATTAGTTTGATAATTTATTGGGTTGTATGGTATTGTACTGCAATTTTGTAGTCTTTGTTTATTTTTCTCTTAATATATCTTATCTTATATCATCAAGCGGTAGAACAAACTGATTAAGTAAAGTTTTGTGGTTTTTATATAGATATATTCCTTAGGGGTGTAAGCAAAGTGTTGACAAAGCACCACGTAGTGGCTAATCTAGTCGCTTTTTTTTAAGTTGTTAATTTCAACTTATAAATAATCCGATTAATATGCGCCAATTAATCGGAAAATCGAATAATATATAACAGACCACTGTTTTTTTTTTCCTGAAAAATCATCACTTTATATAAAATCAATAAAATAATGTGGACTTACTAAATAGCAGATGACTTAAAACATTTCCAAAAAGAACAAAATCTGCCAAAATATTTTCGATACTATTCTTAGAATACCAACAAGCTCAACTATATGTGAAAGTATTTTCTCTAAATCAAACATCATAATAATCTAACCCATAAAAACAAAGTTTTTATTAAAACTCTTTCTTTCCTTATGCATATGAGTTTTAAATCTCTCCGCACAGCGCGTGACTTTGTGTGACTATCTTTAAATTAATCTTTGGTCACAACAAGTCTGTGGACCAAGTTTCAGATTGAGTGGATGAGGGGAAATGGGGTTTAAATCACTCCGTGACTATACGTGACTTTGCGTGACTGTGTGTAACTATCTTAAAATTAATCTTCGGCCACAACAAGTCTACGGACAAAGTTTCAGATCGATCGGATGGGGGGAAGTGAGGTTTTAACCTCTCCGTGACTGTGCGTGACAACCTCAAAATTATTATATAGTCCCAACAAGACTTTCGCCCAAGTTCCATTGTCGATTGGACTTCGATCTGGGGACTGAACTGGCCATTCCATCCCGTTTAATTTATTATCCTGAAACCACTTTTTGCAAGTTTGCTGATACGCGTCGGGTCATTGTGTTGCTGGAAGACCCAAACCAGCGACATTTCCTCAGAAACATATGGTAGCATTACCTCCTGGAGGATATTAACGTAAACTGTCTTTCCGATGATTATTCTGAGTCATAGTATGGGTCCTACTCCAAATAGGAAAAGCATCCCCATACCAGAAAGCTAGAACCACCACGTTTAATTGTTTCTGTTGTGAATTTGGGTTCAATTTGGTATTAAGGAGCCTTCTGATGTAAGAAAGCGATCCTTTCCTCCAAAGAAAACAACTTTGGATTCATCTGCCCAAAGAACATTTCTCCACATTTCAGCTGGCAATTCCAAATGAATTCTAGCAAACACCACATGCTTTGGAACATGCTTACGTGAGAGCAGGAGCACTTTTTGCGGACAACAGTTGTTCAAGTTGTTGTCCAGCAATCTCCGACGAATAGTTTCAGCACTTGCGCACATACTTAGCTCCTTTTTTAGCTACGTAGTTGGCATATAATATTAATAGGCTAGGCGATTTCTTTTGACTGATGTTTCGTTCTACCGTTTTGTCCCGATTTTGGCCAAACGTATATTACTTGAAAGGTATTCCTTTTTAGCCTTTTTGCAAATTTACAGATTTTAAAATTTTTCTTTTGTTTTGAGTAGATTGCATATATAGTTGCTACTAACACATACATAAAACAAGTAAGAAAATTATAGTCGGTCTAGACCGACTATACGATACCCTATACCATGCGTTTAGAGACCCTATCTCTCAGGCCCAACTAACTGGTTACAGAAAATAAGCATAAATAAAATTTGAGTGGGATTTTTATTAATTTTTTTGGCTGCAGATATGAAAAAGTTCATACCAGATGATATATCTATATGGGGACTAGGTACAAAAATGGACCGATCGTGACCATGTTTGGTAAAGTCTCTTGTATTTTGCAAAAATATATACAAACCAAATTTGAGAAGAATCAGTGCAATATTTTTGTTTTTTGGTCGATTTAGGTGAAGATCGGGAAGCAGCTCTATATGGGGTCTATGACTAAAAATTTTTCTGTAGCGACTGTTTTTGGACTAGTGATTAATGGATATAATAAACACATACAAACCCAATTTGACTGAAATCTATTGATAATTTGGATCTAATGGCAATTTATGTTGATTTCATAGGGGTCATTTGTATGGGGGCTAGGTCTGAACATGGACCGATTCTCACCAATTTCAATAGCGTTCATCCTACGATCCTCATGGAAGCTTATACACCAAATTTCATCAAAATATATTCATATTTGCGACCTGCAGTTTGATTACAAACTTTACATGGACACACAGACGGACGGACGGACGGACATCGTTAAATCGAATCAGATAGTGATTCTGAGTCGATCGGTATAATAAAAGTTGGGTCTAGGTCAAATATTTTTGGTAGTTACAAACAGCAGCACAAAGTCATTATACCAAAACCACATAGTGGTATATGGTATGATTATACGTATGCTATGAGTGTGTTTATTAAATTTGTTAATGTGTTTGTTAATGAGCTTGTTATCTTCATTCACAATAATGCTAAACCAAAAAAGTGTTGGTTTGTGAATTGGCTAAGTTGGGAAATAAAATTGCCTTGAAATTGCACTCGAATGTAGTGTACCTATCGTAGTGGAATGCACCATACCTTAAATAACACGTAACATAAACTAAAACGATAAAACAAATGATACAATTAATGAAACTAAAATTATTGTAATTTAAATCTGATATTAATTAAGTGTGTCACTAGTTTATTTTAACCTGTTAATTTTAGAATAAGAAATATGATTACAAAGAATGTAGCAATAAGCAATTAGCAATAAGAATTAGTATTAGTTATACAAAAATATTGTATAGATTTTTATTATAAATACCCTTACCAAATTGTAAATATAACAGAATTAATTTACATAAGCATACAACCACTTGCCTTTCTTTATTCTCAATTCTGACCGAGCACCTGACAGTGCTTGGATGATTCCAAACTGTTGCGACTAGACGCAACATTATAATATTCTAATAAAAACCCCTTTTAAAAACAAATATTAAAAATCTGTTTATCATTCGCAATACGAATTTCAAGCGCTGGAATCTGCTGGTATAATATTAATAGGCTAGGCGGTTTCTTGTTACTGATGATTTTTTTCTACCGTTTTGTCCCGATTTTGACCAAACGTATATTATTTGAAAGGTATTTCCTTTTAGCCGTTTTGGGGATTTTCAAATTTTCCAATTTTTTGCTTTATTTTGGGCAAATTGTATATAAAGTTGCTACTAACACATACATAAAATTATACAATACTATGTGTGTGTTTATTAAACTTGTTAATGTGTTTGTAATAAAAATGAGTTTATTTTTTTTTCTGATTTGTGAATTGGCTTTAATTGATTAGCATACTTTTAGGGTCTTAATTTAATGAAAATATAAAATATCCTAGAATTTTCGCTGATTTGTGAATTGGCTGTAATTGATTAGCATACTTTTAGGGTCTTAATTTAATGAAAAAATAAAATATCCTAGAATTTGCGCTCGAATTTTGAGGGCTGGAATCTGTTAGTAAATTTTATTGCATTAACAATAATTTTATTAGAGCATGCAATTTTGTTATAAAAGCACGTTTTTCAGGTGTACAATGCATTCCACGTCTTATTTCTATGAAATTAGTTAACAAAATTTTGTGACGAATTCTCTTATTTTTAATAAGAAACATCTTACCTTAAATTTTTGATGCTTTTAATTGAACTATTAAATAACTATTCATTTTTTTTTATTGTTAAGAATTTTAATCATTCGGTACAATTTTAGGAACTGCACAGGCACAGAGTTTTTTTTTTATAATTTTGCTCATTGGAAAAGAGCCGTTAACCTTTTTTGAAAAAAGTAAGTACGCTCCGGGAAAATACACATAGTATAACAGTATTGCACACTTACCTTATTTTTTTCACTAGCATGAACAAACACTTGGTCATTGGTGCTATATTATGTATATACAGTGAATACAGCTCCTAGCTTGACAGATAAATGTAATAACTAGTTTTACAATCGTAAAGGTAATTGCTTGCTTCCGGCGCAACATTTGTAGTAGAGTTGTGTAGTTCATGATTTTAACTTAATCATTATTTCTACTGAACTATATGAACTAGTTCATATTTTTTTTCGATATTTTAGTTCTTTCGGTCTTTTAGTTGTTTCTGTTTTTATACCGGTTTTTTAGTTTAGTCTTTTATTTCATCTTATCATTTCGTTCATTTTTTCATTTATGTAGTTCATTGTTAACTTTACACAGCTGTTTTTAATGTTTATATTATTAATATTATATGAATAGCTTAACAATGTTGCCAGACTAAAAAAAAAATGGGAACATTTTCTGAAATACGTTTGTAAATATGTTGTATCACTCTCACACTTTATTATTCTTATACCCTCCACTCCAGTGTGCAGAGGGTATATATAAGTTTGTCATTCCGTTTGTAATAATTAGAAAACAAATTTTGGACCCCATAAAATATATATATTTGTGATCCTTATAACAACCGGAGTTGATATAGCGATGTCCGCCTGTCCGTATGTGGAAAGCACGATGACGATATCAATCGGGCAGTTAGGGTGCTCGTTGATATAAAAAATGATTCATTAACATCCTGAAAAGTTTGCTATTTAAAATTGTCAAAATCGGCTGGTTAGGGCCCGAGATTTGAATGAAAAACAAAAAAAAGTTCTGAAAAAATATAATTTTCTATGTTGTTCTTGTCACGATCACGCCCTGAATAGTGCAGCTGCAGTGATCACTTTTAGTGAGAATCATTCACCAAATTCATGGGAAGATTTCTGTTTCAGAAATCATTAAAATCGGTGTAACAGGTCCAGGGAAATCTCTGAAAAATTAAAAAAAAATGAAAAATAGGATGTTTCTATATTGTTCTTGTTGTTATTCTAAATGTTGTGTTGTTGTCAGCTGGACTTGTTGTTTTTGTAGTCGTTGTGGTAATAATATAATAAAAACTAACCCTTTGTACATTTTTTTATTAACTCTGGTAGAAAAATTTAAAAGTTTCCATTGTTTTGGCATCACTCTAAAAATTTGTCAGATCGTTTCTGTTATTACCACGAGCCTGCCTGCAAAATGTCAGATCGAATGGCTCACGGGAAATTGGTTAAAATCGATCCAAAATTTTTTCGACAAGCAGACACTACGTGTTAATATAAAGGGAGTAAAAATTCAACAACATCTAATGCAAATAATGCTAAAATACCTAGTTGTTAATAAAAAAAAAAACAATGTAAATATAGCAAAAAAAAATTTTATCTATAAATTTATTTATCAATTTATATAAACATATTAAATAATACAAATAATATACATATATTATATATGTATATCCATAACAACTGCATGTTAGAAATAAGTCGGTATATTATTTTATTTACATAAAATTCTGCAATCTTTTGTTGTGGGGAAAATACATTTATTTTTCATTAATAGAGTGTCACTTCGTTTTGCTCAGCGTGACTGTGCCACAGTAGATGGCGCCACAATTTTTGTTTGTTCTAATTAGCTTTGCAATAGTTATTTCTATTTTAACATGAATGTCAATATTTTCAAATAGATATCATACAGAACAATGTTAAGAGTATACACGGGCTGGTCTTTTATTTCATACGTATTTTCATTATTCTTTTACAAATATGAACAAAAGTTTGGCATATTAACTTTTTGTTGTCTTTACAAAATAGAGTTACCGAGTTCATCAATGAGTTTTTTGCTTTCAAAACAGTTCTACATAGTTATATAGAATTATTATTCTGCTTTACCTACAAAATATCTGATTGCGATTACACCTAATTTTTAAAAATTGTTTATAATTACTAAACTATTATTATTCACATAAATACAAAATTGCACTTTTTAAATTTTCCATTCAAATTTAAGGAAATATCAATTCTAAAAACTGGAATTAAAAATTTCCAATTATAAATTAGAAAATATTAATTGAATTTCAGAAAATCATATCAAAACGTTGGAAATTATAATTTTAAATTTAGAAGACATCAATTGCATCTTTAATATATAAATTTTATTCGTTAAACACAAATTGAAATTCCAAAAAAAAAAACATCAAATACCTATGTTTACATTTAAAAAGTTTTTACATTTAAAAAAAATCTTGACATTCAGGAGAAATTAATAGTTTTTCAGTACCGCGATTCAGTAACTTCTTTTAACGATAGTCGAATCGTTAAAAAAAGAAAATTGCAAAATTATCAGTAAAATTTGTAAACGATATTCGCTATTGTTAAAGTCAGCTGTTGTTGTTATCTAAATTACAACTATTTTTGTGTTGTTTATTCAATCAATTAAAACTTAAATTTTTAGGTTGAAATGTCGTCCTACATAAATAAAAATCATAAAATAGTGAAAATATTTTGCTTTAATTAAAAAACTTTTTTATATTAATAAAAAAACTAAATAGCATATTCAATTCATTTCTTCATTTTCAAATAAATACACAGAAATATTAGTAAAAAATAAAGGTATTAAACATAAACATAAAATCATCCTGTCAAACACGAAGTAATTAGTTTTTTTCTATTCTTCTTTGTGTTTTTCGCTTATTTTGACAGAGATGCCACTCGTGTACAATTTAAATAAATAGAAAAATAGATTTGTCGACTGTCGTTAAGATGTATGTACTTAGTGAATCACTTAATCCTTAGTGCAAACAACAATAGCTGTCGATATATTTTGCGATTGTCGGATCGGGTAAATTTACAGAATCACACTACAGAAATCATTAATTTATATTCAATGAATTTTAGAAAACGTCAAATGATATTTAAGAATTGCGAACATAAAAACTGTTACATAAATAAACGCAATTTGATGAGAATGTTATTTTTTATATATAAATTTTCACAATTTTTTTTTGGATGAAAATTTCAAGTTTTTCAGAAAATAAAGAGAACAAATTATTTTATTTAAAATGTTTGTGACATTTGTTTTTTTTTCGTTTGGCATCCCTAATTTGAATATTTATTATTATAAATTCATTCTTTATGTTTTCCAAATATGGCAATATTTTAATAAATAAATTGAGAGAGTTTTTTTTTGTTATTATTTTGTTACTCCATCCGACCTATATGGCCGCAATGAAGAAATATTTGGCCAGTTAAAAGAAACTATACAGCCATCTCCAATTAGCACGATTTAATGCATATAGCCACCCTACACAACCATTACCTTTGCAATGGAGGTTAGGGCGAGCTATTTAATTAGCAAAAACTAAATTAAACGAGAAGTTATATCATATAACCGGAAACGCATGCATATAGGTATACAACCTAAATGCATGCCGATCAGCAACCACGATAACCATAAATCAAACACCGAAATAATAGAAAAGAAGAAAACGAACCCAAAGAATTTCTGAAATAATTTGGTATTAAGTTTAACAAATTGTTTACTTGTTCATTTACATTTATTATCAAGACTCAAACCGATGAGGAGGGTATCAAAGATTCGACACAGCCGAATTTAACACTCTTACTTGTGATCTATTTCCTAGATTTTAATACTATTTAACAGTGTATTTTGTTCAAAGAGATATTGATCTTATAGTCCGAACTAGTCCGGTAAACCGTAATGAATTAAAAGAGCGCTCGCAGAATTGTTCCGATAACTGCTATAATCTGGTGGCATTTACATTAACTCCGAAAGGAAATACAACACTACATTTTTTGATAATATAGAGAATAGATAACGCGCCACATAAACGAATAATGATAAAATTAGCGCCTAACCTATCATAAATACATTTGTATGAATATCATTTATTGACCTCTTAAAAATGTTTATCAATCCATAACCGAATGACTTTACATTCTGAATTTTCAGAACAGAAAACCAAATTTCGATCCATCATTTGGGTAGAAACCAACCCACAGGCCAAAATTTGTTTTAAATAGTTAGTAATCTTTTGGACCATACCGATAATTGAAAACATAGAAAAGAAAATTCACAAACCGCATTTTTCTAAAGCTGTACAACTGAGTTTTTGATTGTATAAATATAAATAGATTTGAATCAATAGTAGTCCTACCTTGGTGTAGAAATCATAAAAAAAATTTTTTTAAACATCTCTTACGGCCACTATTACATCTTGCCAATAGCTAAAGTTCGGATGTTATCGGGCAGATTATTATTATTTTTTCGTTATTACAACTATACTTTAAGCTAAAAGTGACCGATAAGCTAAAGGGAAGATATTGTTGTTAACGTTAGGTTTATGTATTTTATGTTGCCACATTTTCTTATCTATGAAGCATTAATTCACATCAATTTTGTTTTGGAAATAATTTTATTTGCATATACTTAAATATATGCTTGTATATGTTTTAAAAAGTTTTATTACACATTTACAACAATTATGCAACTTATAATAAAGGTTTTTGTTTTTATTCTATTGTTTGCTTGCGAAGTGATAAAGGAACGTTTCCACTACGTATTTTATAAAGCAATTCATTTGGTCAAAAGTAATCAGTGTTCCTTTTGGTGTTGCCACAATAGCAAAAATATTAATTTTATTTTACTGGGAAGTTGTAAAAACGAAAATAAGTTAAAGGTAACTTTATTGCTCACTTTCGCTAAAGTTACCTTTAACTAACATTTACTTTAAATGGAAATTGTAATAAAAAATCTTCTTGATTTTTCTTTATCATGTATGTATAAACCGAAATGGATTACTTTTAAGTTTCAAATCATACATGGATCGTTGTTTTTCGAAGACTTCAAGTTGGATGTATGGTATAGTTTTCTACTCGGCATAGGAAAGTAGTTTGCAAATAGAATCTTGTACGCCGTAATGTGGCTGAAATTTTGATTTCATTGGCCAAAAGTCTAATTTTTTTGTCACCGATTTTTACAGTTTTAACGACTTTTTGTAGCTAATATATTCGGATTAAGATAGACAAAAAATTGGGTTAAACTATTGCTAATTGTGGGCGTAGCATGCACTGAAACTCAACTATTTTTTTAATTTCAGAAAAAAGTGATTTTTTTTTTGTTTTTTATCAAAAATAAATGGTTACTACTCGCAAGCTGTCATAGATAAGGACCTGCGGTCTTTTTTGTAATGTTGGTAGGATTATAGTCTTTAGTAGTTGCTAGTGGCCACAGCTCTACCGATTAATATTATGGGCGTTATGAAACTACTATATTTTTCTCAAATTTCAAATTTAGTGGAATAGAACTTCTAGGAAACAAAAGAGAAAAAGAAACGTATACCACCATGAGAAAGGTGAAAGTGTCCTCTTTAACCTTATATACACTTTTGTACCCGTGACGACCCCTGGGTAGAACAATTTTTTCATTTTAATGAAATTACTCCAAAAAATTCAAATTACGATAATTTAAACAGCCCTATAAGTACTCGTATACAATGGTGTATTAAATTTGTGCTTTAGGTATTTTACAGCTTATAATAGTTATTATTTTTTCTATTACCAGTATATATTTGTAAGTAAGAATGTCAATACACAGACGATGTAATTCATTAGTAACCTGGGTTTTTTTATTATCATACCTTTTTTATACCTTTTTATTTTACCTAGCAATGTACTAATGCAAGTGGTAAATAAAACACACACAGGTAATTCATTTGTGTAGTGGGTTTTTTATATATTATTAAATTACCTTTTCATTTTCCCTAGAAACATAGTATGATGGCTTATAAGATGGCTTATAAGAAAGCGACATTTGAATACAAACTCAATTGATCTAATATATTTCAGCAATAACAGTCGCAATTAAATATATTCACAATAATATGGAGAGCTTTAGTTATAAAGAACTAGCCGAAGAGTATTTTAGAAGAAACAAGTAAGAAAATTATAGTCGGTCTAGCCCGACTATACGATACCCTATACCATGGTTTAGAGACCCCATCTCTTCGGTCCAACTAATTGGATGTAGCAAATAAGCATAAACCAAATTTGAGTGGCATTTTATTAATTTTTTTGGCTGCAGATATGAAAAAGTTCATATCGGATGATATGTCTATATGGGGACTAGGTCGAAAAAAGGACCGATCATGACCATATTTGGTAAAGTCACTTACACTTTGAAGAAATATATACAAACCAAATTTGAGAAAAATCTATGGAATATTTTTGTTTTTTGATAGATTAAAGTGAAGATCGGGAAGCAGCTCTATATGGGGCTTATGACTAAGAATTTCCTATAGGCATAATTTTTGGACTACTCATTAATGGATGTAATAAACACATACAAACACAATTTGAATGAGATCTATATGATAATTTGGAACTTAAGGCAATTTATGACGATTTCATAGGGGTCTTTTGTATGGGCACTAGGTCTGAACATGGACCGATTCTCACCAATTACAACAGCGTTCATCCCATGGCCGATGGAAGCTTATATACCAAATTTCATTAAAATATGTTCATATTTGCGACCTGTAGTTTGATTAAAAATTTGCATGGATACACAGACGGACGGACGGACGGACATTGCTATTTCGACTCAAAAAGTGATCCTGAGTCGATCTGTATAATTAAAGACGGGTCTAGGACGAATATTTTTGGTTGTTACAAACAGCAGCCAAAGTCATTATACCCAAACCACATAGTGGTATAGGGTATAATTATAGCCGGTCTAGACCGACTACACGATACCCTATACCATGCGTTTAGAGACCCTATCTCTCAGGCCCAACGAGCTGGATATAGAAAATAAGTATAAACCAAATTTGAGTGGGGTTTTTATTAATTTTTTCGGCTGCAGATATCTATATGGGGACTAGGCCCAAAAATGGATCGATCCTGACCATGTTTGGTAGAGTCTCTTGTATTTTGCAAAAATATATACAAACAAAATTTGAGAAGAATCAGTGCAATATTATTGTTTTTTGATAGATTTAAGTGAAGATCGGGAAGCAGCTCTATATGGGGCCTATGACTAAGAGTTGTCCAATAGGGATCATTTTGGGACTACTGATTAGTGGATGTAATATATACATATAAACCCAATTTGACTAAGATTTGTATGATAATTTGGATCTTATGGCAATATATGTTGATTTCATAGGGATCATTTGTATGGGGGCTAGGTCTGAACATGGACCGATTCTCACCGATTTCAATAGCATTCATCCCATAGCCGATAGAAGATTAAATACCAAATTTCATCAAAATAGATTCATATTTGCAACCTGCAGTTTGATTAAAAACTTTACATGGACACACAGACGGACGGACGGACGGACGGACGGACGGACGGACATCGTTAAATCGAATCAGATAGTGATTCTGATTCGATCGGTATAATTAAAGATGGGTGTAGGTCAAATATTTTTGGTTGTTACAAATAGCAGCACAAAGTCATTATACCCAAACCACATAGTGGTATAGGGTATAAAAACCAGGAAGATGTTCTTAGTTACGTTAAAATAAAATTAAACTTAAATTCGTGTAGCACCGAAATACAAGAGCATTTATCTAATTTCGTCAAAGCACTAAAGAAACGCTACAAAGAAGTTAGCTACAGTAAACAAAATTTTTATATAAAAAGTGAAAAGGCCAACTTACTGTCGCTGCAGAAACAGCAAAATAAGATAAGGCTGGATGACCATGCAAATCAGTGGACCACTGCAGCGATAGATCTAAGATGCGGAAACTTAAAGATGCTAATGACGAAATTGGTTGTACAGATATAAAAGAATCTTTCCTATATCAATTACGATCACAGAACCAATTAACAAAAGTGGATATCATTGAAAAAGTTGTTAAAGCTAGTCCAGTGAGGACAAAACGGATTCCTAAAAGTATACCAACTCCGAGCGATGCAAAAAAGTTCACAAATGAGGAGGCATTAGCATTATTTCTGAATTTGAAATTAACAAAATAGCAATATATTCAGCTCAGATTGCGTGCGATTGAAAAAGGCTCATATACGTATCTAGCATATCATCACATAACCGCTGCTAAAATGGACTGTTTGCCATCAAAAGACAATATTACACTCACACCAATTTCGGCAGAGGTACAATTATAGTCTCTACTTGATCACACAGCCGAATGCTTGCTGCAATCAATAAAAGGAAATGAGTTAAAGAAATATGGAAACACAAAGCTTATTCGTTTTTGAAAATGAGGATGTGATGGTTCTTCGGGACAAGAACAATACAAACAAGTCGTATGTGAAAATATTTCGGACTCAGATATGTCCATGGTATCATTTGTACCATTGCGATTGAGATAGATTTTGGAAGATTCAGAGCTTTCGACACGTACAACGCAAACAATGGATATTTTGAGAATTGAGACACCATCTTCTACGAAATACTGCCGGCCAATCAAAGTTGAATTCAAAAAAGAAACTCATGATGCCATTAACAAAGAAGTTAGTGATATCAAGGCCCAAATTGCAATACTACAGCTATTACAATTATAGTTAGATGGGCAGCAAATTGAAGTAAACTAACAATTAGTGCTGAAAATGATAGATGGAAAAGCAGGTCAGGCTTTGGCTAACACGAAGGCTGCATCTAGCTGCATTATATGGCAAGCAACATCAAGCCCATTAAACCAAGTCCCGACAAAATCATTAGATTATACCGATGCATATGAATTTGGATTATCCCCACTACATGCAAGAATACGACTTATGGAACACATACTAAAAATAAGTTACTATTTGAATTTCGGGTCTTCAGGGTCAATAAGAAACAACGAAACCAACAAATAGTTAAGAAGTTCAAAAAAGAAACATGTTCAAGATGAATGTCGCAAATTTGGATTGATTATAGATCAGCCAAATGAAGGGTCAGGCAATAGAAATGATGGCAATACCGGAAGAAGACTATTTTCAGATCTAGAAACAGCATCTGAAATATCAGGAGTGGATTTATACATTTTTTTCAGTTTTAAGATAATCCTAGAAGTACTTGCGTGCAATGAAGAAATTGACTCCAAAAAATTTCGAGATTATGCGACAGAAACTGCAAATATATATACTACCAAGTACCTATGGAGAAATATGTCTGCAACATTTCACAAAATCCTTTATCATGGAGAAGATGCCATTAAATATCATTTGGTGCCACCTGGAGATCTATCAGAGGAGGCTCAGGAAGAAAGGAAAAAGATTACAGATTTTATAGAGAGCACAATACTAGAAAAATTTCACGAAATTCCACAAATGAAGATCTATTTAATATATTACTAGAGGACCCCTGCTGCTCCGTAGCATTATATTATATTATATTATATTATATTATATTAATTTTTATTATATAATACCAAAATTTTCCAAGAGAAGTTAACGTACAGTAATGCCAAAATATGCCAAGAGAAATTAACGTACAGTAAAAGTAAAGTTGATTGTCCACGCATAACTTTCTTAGACTTATGTCAGCAGCCTACGTTGATTAGAACTCTAGTTATAGAGGTTTAAGAGAAGAAAAATATTGAAAAAAATCTTGAATGCAAAGTTTATTAATAAATTCTTTTAATATATAAGATTGGCAACGTCAGATCCGTTCATCTCCAGCATTCGAAATCAATGGAAAGTGGAACATCGGGGTTTAGATGAAGAAGTCAAAAAACTACTAAAGAACAGAAATAACACAGAACAAAGTATGGAATATTTGCAATCAATATTTGAGTCAAATGGATAATAATTATATATATATATATTAAGGTGGACCTTGAAATGAAATTTTTGCGATATTTTGGTAGATGAGGGCTCTATTCCGTGCCTTTTTGAAAAAAAATGACAATGCCGAAAAAAAAAAATTTAAAAAAAAAAAATTAGGGGTTGCGCACGAGCCGAGAAAAAGGTCCACTTTGCCAAAATTAGGGGGGAAATTGCCATAGGTCATCAGGGGTCACCCGTAGGGGGGAAGAATGTATGGCCGACCTCCATTAACTTTTTACCCCCAACATTTTCCCCCAAGACACCCACCCCTATCTCCTCCCCTTAGGGGGGTCACCATACAAAAATGGAGGTTGCTCAGTATTTTCGAAAAACACCATAGGTCATCAGGGTCACCCCTAGGGGGGCAAAATATATGACCGACCCCCATTAACTTTTCATCCCCAACATCTTTTCCGAATAAACTTACCCTCTATCTCCACTCCTTGAGGGACTCCCCATACAAAAATACTGAAAATCTATGTATTTACAGTTGCACAATATCGAGATTTTTTTGATTTTTTTTGATTTTTTTACAGAAATTCCACCAATATTCAAGAGTGGTCATTGTTTGGAAAGTCTTGAAAAATTTGAAACGCACACGTAGCAGATGCCCCCATTCATCAGTACCTGGCAGTAAAATATTGCAAAATACGTAGTAGTTATAAATAGCAGTTCATTCATCGATTGTTGTCATTCAACAAGTGCCGACGACCGCGAAAAGTAAATTGATTTTTCTCCCGTTTTTTAAAAGTTAAGATGACAACACAACTTAGATCGCGCGACGATATTTTTTTGATTGGTTATCCAAGCATGAATATTATGGGGAACAAATTACCGTCGAAGAAGCAAGTGCTAAGAATGCATTTCTTCAACATTCGCAAACGAAACATGTCGAAGAAAAATAGTGCGGTTACAGTCGCGGACGCAGTGATGATTTTTTGGCGCCAAGCAGCTATTCCGACGAAAGCCAGAGGAGATGTTACAAGAAAAATAGTTGCGCTGCACGATGAGTGGGATGCTTTAAGAAAGTCATCTCACAGAAAGACTGAGTCCACTAGAGGAAAAGAGAATAAGTTTTCTGATAGCTTGGATAATCTTTTCGACATCGCACACGCCAACGCCCTTGAGAAAATGACAAATACCGAATACATTGAGTTTCTGCTAAAGCAAAGAGAAGATGGCCGGCCAGGAACAATGGGAGGTGTGGACGCTACTGATACTCGAACGAGGAAAAGAAAAGCTGAGCGCGAAGAACAAGAAGAGTTGCGACGCAAACGTGCAACGGAATCTAGTAGAGATCAGTTCGCTAAAGGCGGTAAGCTATTTCGCGCTTTGTGTATTCGTCCAATGTTTATATTCAAATGAAATTCTTTCAATTGCAGTGGTTAAATTTTCAAGCAGTGATTCAAGCGATGATAATGGGAGACAGGACGAAAACTTCGCGGCAGAAGCTGGCCCATCAAATGTTGGTGACAGAAGAGGTTACAAACAATGTTTTACTGAACGAGTCCTATCAGCTTTGGACAAGTGCAAAGTGACTGACCGAGACGCGGTCGGCATTATGATAGCGGCGGCAGAAGCATTTGGACGCGATCCTCAACAATACACAATAAACCGTACGTCGCTTCGGAGATGTCGGCGTTCAAATCGAGAGAACATGCTGAGTTATGTGAAAGACAATCCAGAAGTAAGATCGCATAGATTTATTTGCTCTCATTCAGAATTCTTATTCTTCAACGCGTTTCATTTATCTCCAGCTTGTCGCAGCTAAATCCTTCGTAGTCCATTGGGATGGCAAAATGCTTTTGGATTTTGTGGGTACAAAGAAGGTGGACCGTCTACCGGTAATTGTCTCGTACGGAGAAAAAGAACAACTTCTTGGAGTTCCCAAAGTAGAAGATGGGAAAGGAAAAGGCCGGAGAATAGCACATGCCGTTTATCAACTGTTGGCATCTTGGCATATGACACATCGAATACAAGGACTTTCTTTCGACACGACATCAACGAACAGTGGCCCTTTCTCCGGAGCCGCAGTTGCTCTTGAGCGGCTGTTGGAGAGAGAAATCTTATATTTACCTTGTAGACACCACGTATACGAACTGGTGCTAAGGGAAGTTTTTGAGACAAAAATGGGAAAGACCAGTGCACCAGGCGTTCCTTGCTTTGACCGTTTCAAACAGGAATGGGACGCTGTAAAGGTTAAACCATTCCATTCTGGCTTGATAGACGATCAAGTCGTCAGAAAAATTCCTGTGGCAATGCAAGTCGGCATAAAGGAGTTTTGTTTAGATCAATTGAAGGAAAAACACCCTCGCGATGACTACAAAGAAATGCTACAATTAATTCTTTTGTTTCTGGGTGAAAAACTTGAGAATTACCATTTCCGACCTCCAGGACCCGTTTCCCATGCTCGATGGATGGCAAAAGCCATTTACAGCCTCAAGATGTTTTTGTTTCGGAGAACTTTTCACTTATCTGTATGTGAATTGAATGGTATTAGACACGTTTGTATTTTTGTGGTGCGACTTTACGTCAAGGCATGGTTTGGTTCTTCTCGAGCAGCTGAGGCGCCGAATCAAGATTGGAAGTTTTTGAAGGACATCGTCGAGTACAAGTCCGTTGACCAGGATTTATCTCGGGTAATGATAAAGAAATTTATCGGTCACCTATGGTATCTCGCCGATTAGCACAGAGCCCTTGCCTTTTTCGATGACAAGGTTTCAAATGAGTTGAAGGCCAAAATGGCCCAAGCATTGCTAGAAAATGAGAATGACGAAGGTGAAGAAGATGAAGAAGACGAAGAAGGTGAAGAAGATGAAGAAGACGAAGAAGGTGAAGAAGATGAAGAAGACGACCCGGTTCCCCCAGCTCCTCGCGTCGTAATCAAAAGCACCAGCGTTAAAAAAATCGAGGTGAAATTCAAAGATGTGAATGAGGAATTCTTGGCTAAAGACTTGAGCAACTTCGTCTCTCATAATACCAAAAATTTATTTGTATGATTTGGAATATCGCAAGATTTCATTCTTGCAAATCCAGCAACCTGGAAATCTCGCGCAGACTATCAAGAAGGTCGTAGAATTGTAAATAACTTGCGCGTTGTGAACGACACTGCCGAAAGAGGAGTAAAAATGATACAAGATTATAATAGAATACTGTGTCAAGGCGAAGAAGAGAAACAGTATTTACTACATGTTATCGATTCTTACCGCAAGAAATACCCATCAGCGAACAAAAATATGTTAATTTGACTATATTATATTAAAAGTGCTTAGTAGTACTACTCAATTACAGCTTCTTTTATTTTTGTATGGGGAGTCCCTCAAGGAGTGGAGATAGAGGGTAAGTTTGTTCGGAAAAGATGTTGGGGATGAAAAGTTAATGGGGGTCGGTCATATATTTTGCCCCCCTAGGGGTGACCCCTGATGACCTATGGTGTTTTTCGAAAATACTGAGCAACCTCCATTTTTGTATGGTGACCCCCCTAATGGGAGGACATAGGGGGTGGGTGTCTTGGGGGAAAATGTTAGCGATAAAAAGTTAATGGGGGTCGGCCATACATTCTTCCCCCTACGGGTGACCCCTGATGACCTATGGCAATTTCCCCCCTAATTTTGGCAAAGTGGACATTTTTCTCGGCTCGTGCGCAACCCCTAATTTTTTTTTTTAATTTTTTTTTTCCGCATTGTCATTTTTTTTCAAAAAGGCACGGAATAGAGCCCTCATCTACCAAAATATCGACACAAGGTCCACCCTAATATATATATATATGTTCCCGAAACTCCTATAAGGAGCATAGGGCCCCAATAATTATAATTGCCTTTAATTGTTATTTAAGTACGAAAAACATATTATTAGTAAAAAGTAATAATAAACAGAACCTACCATTTTCACAAATGCAATTAAAATCTTTTGCAGTTTTTATTTTTAAAATGTTTTTTTAAAATTGTCAAATTTGACAGCAAAATATAATAAATTTTTCTATAGTAATAGCAATATTTTTAGATAATATTATTTACGTTTTTTTTTTTAGTATAAATATTCTTTGCAAATCTGACAACAAAAAATTTTTAATTTTTCAATAATAATAGCAAAATCTCTAGTTGTTTTTACTATTTCTTTTTTGAGTGGAAAAATTTTTTTGAGTGTAACATTAAAAAAAATCCCATAATAACAAAAACTGTTTATAATTATTATTAAAATCCAAATATTAAATTTTTTAATAAATAAAAAAATAATAAAAGTTAAAAAAATCAAAAGTTCAACTTTGACCTAGAATTCCCTAAAAAGTCCTCAATCAATTTTAATGTAATTAAAACTGAGTAAAGCTGAACTAAATATCTATCCATTAAAAAAAAATACTTAAGTATTTTGATCAGTTCAAAAGTTACATAATTTTGGCCAATGAAAAACGATTTTCAGCCACTGTACAACGTTAAGTATAGACTACTAAATCATGATAACCCAATAAAATGGGTAGAAAAAAACAACGTTTAAAATGCATAATTTGCACAGATTCCAAAACCTGCGCGACAGCAATGTGGATACCTGGGCACGCAAATATAAGAGAAAGTGAAATAACAGAGAGAATCGCAAAAGATACAACAAATTACTACTTATAATGGACACAACTCAAAACAAAATCTTATATATATTTACCCTGATCCCTGACTGACTGACTGATTCTGTAACGCTGAAATAATACACATACCACTCCCTACAAAGCTATGCGAAATACACAAACAAAATTTAATCTTTCTCATTTTATACAAACCCACACACAATTTTCTCTCTTTTATGTTACCAACCAGTGCTGCTAATAAAATCTTCTGAAAATCGACAATTTTGGAAACTAAATCGCCAAAATCATTATTTTTAAAACAAGAAATTGTCAAGAAAATATAAATAAAACTCTACAAAATATTACAAAAGGAAACAATCAAATTTATTTATATCATTCATATTACGAATATTATTACAGCATTGGTTACTTCTAATGTATTAATGGTGAAATTTCAACGAAAAAAATTTAACACACCAATCAACTAAATAAATTTATTGACATGTATCTATAGCTGAAACATATAATATAGATTTAAAGTATCGCCGTAATTGAAACTTAAATCTTAAATAGAGATGCTATTCAAGGTATTTCCGTTTTGAAACGACTTGACCTAGAATTAAATCTATACATACTTTGTAATTTTCATTTACACTGAACAAAAACTATCAATTTGCGATAAACAACCCATAATTGGTAACCCTTGAAATCGTAATTTTTATACTACTGATAATTTTAAATTTTCAATCATCATTTTTACAAATTTAACAAATCATTTTAACAAATTGAAAAATCGTCGAAATTCAATAAGTTTTCCAAATTTGCAAAATTGCAAAATCGTCGAAATTACAATAAGTTGTCAAAATTGGCAACACCTACTAAACTTATTCGTTTGTCTGTTTTGTTTTTCATCTCAAAATTGTTTTGTATTGTTAAGAGTACTTTCGCTCAGTTCATTGATGGCCAGCACTCACCAAAGAGTATGCTTTTTTTGATAAATATTTGAGAAAAAAGAGATCTTCAATGTAGATTTTGTTGTTGTCCAACGTATGATTTCGTTTATAGCTCTGTATTGAAAAGGCTTTTTGAAAAAATAGTGCAATATTAAGTTTAAAGTTTAAATTATTGTAACTTTGCATAATTAAATTACATTGTAATTTTAGAAGAGAGGTGGGAAAATAATTTTTTTTTCACTCATAATATTAATTTTTGCATAATATGCTTTTAAAAAAATTTGAATAAACATAAATTACGTAAAAAGGTATATTTAAGATTTTAATTTGAATAATTTATTGAAATTATCATGGAAGAATTAAAAGCGATTTTTTTTAAGTAAAACTAATACGCGCGCATTTTTTATTTGTTCTTTTTTGGATTTATAGATAACTTTGCAAAAAATATAGTTCTCTTTTTTTTCAGTTTACATGTATGATGAAATATGAAATATTTTTTTCTTTTTTGTGTACATTGGTGTATTGGTATTTACATTTATTTAAGGGGTGGTATGGTAGGTTTTAAAACCTTTTTTTGCATTTCTCTTCCTGAATGCACAACATGTCGAGAGTGTTGTGTCAAAATTTTAAGTAAATCAGAGCAAAACTTAAAAAGATACAGCGTTTCCAGCGACCGGACGGTATATAGTATACAAATCAGTTTTTAAAAAACTTTACACCGATTTTCTCGCAAATAAATGTTCGAAGTCCGTGAACATCTTCTTAACCGATTCTTTTGAAATTTTAGACACTATATCTACACAAAAATCATCAGGTAACCACTAAGTTTTTTTTTAATTCCATTTTCTTCCCCATTTTTTAACAACAAATTCCCGAAATTGTATAGCAAAAATCGTTTTTCACTTCAAAATGCTGCAAAATAAAATTGCAAAATTCTTCGTCACTACTTCAGGAAACATGTCAACTTTTAAACGCATTTCAATTTTTTTTTTCACATGGTCCGGTAATGAGTTATGATGTTCACCGCAAAACAACAACGCCTCCGGATATTGGCTGTCACGGACTTATTTATTAAAATTTTTAGTTGAAAATTTTTTCAAAGATTCTTTAAATGTTATGCTATAACGTGTATTCATGTCTTCAAAAAAGAATTATGCAATTAATTATTATTATTAACTTTTAAAACCTTTAAAACATTATTTGTTGCTTCGTATGTCATTGTCGCGTAGTGCCTTTGGCTTCTACCAAATTTATGATTTACGCAGAAATAGCATGTATCTGATTTGTGATCTTCAGGTTCAATCCATGTAATAGGCGCAGAAAATGGCAGCGCCTTAGTACCGCCTTCGTACCAGGTCAAAAGACCACTTTCGCAAGTAGTACATACGGTTTTTGGTATCAAAGCTTCATATAAAAATCGTATTCCAAAGAAAAGAAAATATGGTTCTTCAATTGTAGGCAATATCTTTCTTCTGCTTTGATGGTGCGTAAAATGTCCACAAATAAAACAAAACCAATCTCTTAATTTGCAAACAGAATCCGCCATGCTTATTTAAGCTTTAATTTTTCTTTTTTTTTATTAATTAATTAGTAAAAATCACACCCGATATGTACTGCTTAGTAGCTCAATTATGCCTGAATTTTTTCTTTTATTTTTTATTAGTAATTTTAATAAATATCACACCCGATTTGTAAGTCACAGCTGACTAGACGCAAGAACTCAGTGTTTGGCCCGGCCGAACTTGACGTCGTTTTTACCTGTTTTGTATATGTTGGTGTATAATTTTACTAATTAAGCATAAAGAGCTTTATTTACAACAATTGTGTCTTTTGTGACCCCAACTGAAATTTTTCGGCAAACATTTTCGTAGAATATTTTAATCCTTAAATGTCCTTTTTTAAAGGATATTTTTTGTTTTTCTCGAAAAAAGGGTCAAACTGACCCATAAAGAGACCAGTTAGAGGGTTAAGATCTTTCACAAAAATAATCCTCATACAATTCCACAATACAACTCTGACCATAAGAATTCTCTCAGACATTAACTTACAGCATTTTTTTCATAAAGTATAATGCTCCCTTCGACCAAAAAATTAAAACTTTGACCCACTGTAAAAAAAATAATCAGACATGCTGGACCATAAGTTTGGTCTACAAAAATGATCTACTCAACATACCCTTTCAGAATTATAGGGTCGCTATTCTGTTCCAAAAATGCTGTTGGACAGTGTTATTAAATTATTAAGACTAAAATTACCGAGTTTCTATCAAAATAAAATATTTTTTTAAAATCATATAATATTAAAAACTTCTATGTATAGTTAGAAGCAGAAAATATAAAGCAAAGGTTGGCTACTGGCAAACTTATGCGAAAATATACATAAAAGGACCTTTTACAAAACTTCATTTGAAAATCGAAGTTTTTGGTTTGTATTTTTTACAACTTTTTTCCGATTTTTTTTTATTTTTTTTAAATTTTAAAAACATTAAAATTAATTTTTTTTAAATATATAAAATATAGGAAAATTTTGAAATGGGAAAAAAAATTGTTTGTTAAAGTCAAAATAAACGGGCGCGTAGGCGCCACACAATCCACTAGTTTCTATATATTCAGCAATAGACAAACATTTGTACAGCTAAAAATATTTGATTGCTATTCACACATATACAAACAGTTCAGTCCAAATACTCCCAGAGCACATTTACAAATATATTTAAGAATACGATTAGGTCATTGCCGATTAACACACCAACACCTCATGGAGAAGAAGCCAGCACCTGAGTGTATTTTCTGTAGATCATCTGTTATTTCAATGAAACATATTATAAATGAATGTAGTTGTATTAAATCTATCGCTATTAAAAGTAATTATAACCTACGTAACATTATCTCAGATAACTCAAAAGAAAACACTAACAACTTATATAACTCTTAAAAGAATTAAATATTTTTATAAAATTTAATTCATTCTTTGCAAAATTTTAATTAGAAATTAATGAATTGAAATTAAATATATATAAATGTAATATTTTTTACAAAGACAATTGCATAATTAAGATCCGAATTAAAGCTATCCTAAAAATAAATTTTGAATTGTAATTACTCACATTTTAGAAAAAAAAATAATTATGTAAATTATGAGCCGATGGCCTTAGCAGCTAGTGCTTAATTAATATAATTTTGTAATAATTTATTATTACATAGTTATTAAATAAATAAATTTCCGATAAGTCAACCAATGTACACGTTAGTTAATATTTTGTCGTGGGTGAAGTGTGTTCCACAAAATACCGCTTTGGTTTTTATATCTTTCGAATTTTCTAGATGGTACTAAATTTTTTCTCGATATAAGTATTTATAAAAACGTTTATTTTTATCACAAAAAACGCTGTGGATGTCCAAATTTTTTAATTACAAATGATATCATAAGCGGTAAATTAAACACGATTTTAAATTAAATACTTAAAAACTCCATTTAAATATCTTGTTTTAAATACACTTTTAAATTTCATTATCACTGTCAACGGCAAATGGTCATTGTGAATATTTCAATCTGTTTTTTTTAAATGTTAATTAAAGTTTAATTACCTTTAGTACAAGTAATGCAAAAGAAAATGTAATGCTGATTATAATATTACATATGTGGTGCTCTATACAGTATATTTAAAGCTAATTGAATTGAAAGCCTGACAGACGATCAGACCAAAAAATGTTTTAATGTGCTATTTAAAAAAAAAGCGAATTCCGTAGGTATAATTAAAACTTTATTTTAGTAAAAACAAATATCTCTTATATGTCACAACACATATCAATGTTGGTTAATGTAAGATGTTGCTCACGATGCGTGATCCAGAACTACGATAAACTACATATACATTTCTATTGTTGCTATGTCATTTAGTGTTACATGCATATTATACAACAAAGAAAAATATTACCCTATGGCTCACGAACATGTCATCCATAGTTAAAATTTTCTCTACTGCGAGCTTCAAACGACTTACATACTACTATTAAATGTTTTTACCAATTTAATGTCATGCTTATTCCGTTGCATAGTTGACATAACATCGGATAAAATGTCGAAATGCTTTGGTAAATATTTTTAAACAAGAGTATCCAGCGTGCAAATGTATGTTATAATAAATATACGTTTGCACGATGTATGTATGCACAGTGGGGAACATTGATCAAAAATAGTAAATAATTGAGCCAAATCTTAGCTCTTAGTCGAGATAATTTATTCGCAAAGACTTTAGAATTTTTGTTGTCAACAGCCGAAAGTATATAATCGAACAATCATCGAAAAGATTATTTAAAAAAAATTTTGTTAAGGACAACAGGAGGTGGTGCATCAACTTCATCATAGATAAAAATAATGTTATCAAAAAAAGATAATAATAATCGTCAAAATGAATATATGTTTGGCAATATAAAGTTGTATTTAATTATGTGTCTTCTTCAAGCCATGAGTTTTCCAGTTTAACTGCACAATCTCCCACTGTGTATTGTAGTTAAGATGCGAATGCTAGTTTTATACCCTACATCGATCTGTGATTAAAGTGTGATGAGTTTGTGCTATGTTTATAAGTACCAACAACACTTGACCTCCAACTTGAAATACTGGGCGTATTGTATTATACGGATGAACTCAGCATTAGCTTCTGAGTTGTCTTGATAGAGTCCATTCGTATTGCAGTATTTTTGTCTCTGTGTCCATGTAAATTTTATATATGTACCATTTACCACTTACAGGGAGGCGGTGCGTGTTTAGCTTTCATACAAAAGACTTCTTTGGGATCGGCTTAAGAAGCCCTAAAATCCAATTATCGTATTTGTTGTTTCTAAATTTAATTCATGAGTGTTAAAAAAGTCATAAAATTTATATGCGTTCAAGACCGACTGTAGGATTCCCTATGCCGAGCATTTCGAGAGAAGGTTTGGATTCAAATTTGCTGAGGAAATAACTGGATATATGAAATAAACAAAATTTTAGTGGTATTATTCCTTATACCAAACCTGATATTAATTTTATATGGGGACTAGGATAGAAAATGGACCGATCTTGACCATATTTAGTAAAATTGCTTTATTTTCTCCAAAACATATATATCTATGCACTTTTTTTTGTTCTTTTATATATATAAGTGAATATCAGTAATCAGATTTATATCGGGACTATGACTAAAAAGAGTCTTACAATGCTTATTCTTGAACTACTTATTACTATGTACACCATATTTGATCGATACATATTTGATAATCTTACGAAAATTTTAGAAGGTCTGATAGGCGTTCTTTGTATGGGGGCTCGGTCTGAAGATGCAGTTATTTTCACCTATTTCAATAGCGTTTATCCTATGGGCGAAAAAGGCTTAGATACCAGACACACAAATGAACGAAGGGACATCGCTTAATCGACTCAGAAAGATATTATGATTTGATCGGTACAATAAAAGGTGGGTGTAGGTCAGATATTTGAGGTAGTTACAAACATCAACACAAACTCATTATACATATGTTCTTTAAGCACATAGATAGCCCCGATATTTGATTGAACTTTTCGAAACGGAAAAAAATTTACCACTAAATTTTATCCAAATTAGGATTGATATATATTTCAAGATGTTTGTAACTACCAATAAGAGTTGACTTATATCCATATTTTTTATATCGAGAGCATAGAATCACTTTCTAGGTCGATTTAGCGATACCCGTCCTTATAATAAAACCTCAGGTCAGAAAAATGATTACCTTTTGATTAAAGTTGGCATATAAGCGTTCGTCGGCCATAGGACGAAAACTAATGAAATTGGAAAAATCGGTGCATGTTCGAACATAGTCCCCATACGAATGAATCCTGTGAGATTGACTTAAATCCGCATAGATCCCGGTAAGATTTGGTATGTGTGTGTTTATTACAGCTAGTAATCACTAGTCTAAAATAAACGCTCAGTAAATTTTTTGGTGAAAAGTGGCAACCCAGTAAAGCATATGTTTTAAGTTTCAAGGCGTCACGTTGTTTAGTTGGCTTTTTGGGCATCAAAAGTAAACGATCTCAGCGAATTTGTAAACATAAAAAAACTTGGTAACCGTTATGTAATTCAATACTTTCATTTTAAAAGTCCTAGTCCAACAAATATTAAAGCCGAGCTAAGTCCTACACTGCACTATGGGTAAAAAAGTAGGATTTTTTGGCATAAAGTCAATTTTTTTTTTGGTTTCATATTTTGAAATTTAACTGATTTCCTAAATCTAGATACCCATATTAGAAAAAAAAAAATATTTAATATCAATGCGGGTGGCAACCCTTTTTTGCTAGCGTGCTTTTAAAGTCAGCTGTTTGAAAGTCACTTTGTTTTGGTATAACTGGCGGTAAACATCAGCTAAGTTCGAGTGCTTGTGCTTTGAAAAAGTGAGAAAAATTAAAAAGTGTAATTATGGAAAACGTTAGCGCAGGTATGTAAAATTAAGACGAGATGCCCTTTTTGTCATAATTGTCTGTTGTTGTAATATTGTGAAATGTTTTATTTATGTATAATTTTATAAAAAATCTATAAATTGTAGTTGTGTTCCGTGGAGTGTAACTTGTGAATGGCAAAGCATTGCAAAATGTTATAAATGGCAAGTTATTAACAAAAGTGTGTTAATTAATGAGTAACTAGCCTTTTTTGTTCTTTTTTTGTGCCAACACGTGTTTTTGCAGATAAACATGTGTTTGCCCATGCAGCGCTTATTGAAATTTGGAGCAGCAACAATCGCTCAGGAGATGCACTTGTGAAATATGTGTTACAGAATATCAATAATATCAGTTTAAATGAAGACCAAATGCGTTTCATATCAAAACAAGTTAAAGATTTTGTTAATTATATAAAAAAAGCATTTGCCAAAGTGCAACCGTAAATTAGAGCGATTTAAAACTAAACATTCAAAATGGCTTAGCAAAAGTATAATTATAGTAATGGATGAGCAGTATGTTTCCCCAAACAAAATAGGTCGCCCAAAATTAAATTATGAAGATGCTGGACCTAGGCTAAAAAGAAAATTAGCATCCGAAGTTGCTTCGCAGAATAAACATGCAACGCCGTTGCTAGTTCATGCTGCTACGGTTTTAGCCAAAAAATCCAACGACAGAGACATGGCCTTTGTTTTGAATAAAGCAGGTAGTAGTCGAAATATAGCCGAAGTAAGGAACAAACTTTTTGCTGTCAATCCAACACCTGCTTCTGCGGATAACGCATTAGCATTTTTAATAGATAATATATTAACAAAACAACAGTACATAAACATGAAGCAACACAACAAGAAACAGGGATGTGATATTTATCCTCCTTATTCTGAAGTCGTTGAATCGAAATTAAAATGTAGACCTGTCGGAATCCTTTATTCTGAAACCAAGGCACAAGTTACATTACAAAACTTATTATACCATACTGCTCACCGAATTCTTACAATGCAAGACGAGGTGTTTGAACTACTTTCAGATGCAACAAATTGTAAACTTATTTTTAGTTACGGATTTGACGGCTCCACAGGCCACAGTTTATACAAACAGCGGTTTCAATCGAATCACAATTCTGATCTTGAAAATTCACTTTTCGTAACTACTGTTATCCCACTGAAAGTTATAGATGAACTTCATCGAGTTATTTGGCTGAATAAGGCTCCACATTGTGAAGTTTGAAGGATATATGACAATTAAAGATGGCAAAGTTCTGAATATTTTAACAGAAACAAACTCCTTCCAATCTTGTCCAATCTGTGGGGCAAAACCGACACAGTTACTACAAACAAAGACTTTAACTCGAAGATTTTCAGTATTAGAACAAGCAGTCTTCAATACGGAATAAGTCCTCTTCATGCATGAATCCGCTTCTTCGAGTTTATATTAAGAGTCTCCTATAGGCTTGATTTCAAAAAGTGCCATGCTAAAGGTAATGATAAAGTCCAAATGGCTTCACGCAAACAGCTTCTACAAGAAAAATTTTGGGAAGAAATGGGCCTTAATGCAGATAAACCTAATGCAAATGGCAGTGGCAATATTAATGACGGAAATACGGCCAGAAGAGCATTTTCGAATCCAATAGTACTATCATCTATATCAGGAATTGATTACGAAATAATTCGTCGTTTTCATATAATTTTAATTGCGATATCTTGCGAGTATGCCTTGAATTCAGACAAGTTTAAAGACTTTTGCGCTGACACATTCACAATGTACATGGAAAAATATTTCTGGTGTCCAATGTCCCCTGCTGTGCACAAGGTATTAGTACATGGATATCAAATAATGGATTGGTGCGTAGTCCCAGTTGGTTGCCTAGGGGAAACTGCATCGGAGGCAAGGAACAAGCTGTGTAAGAGCGACAGAAGATGCCATGCCAGAAAATGCAGTCGCCAAGATAATATTACAGATGTTTTCAACAGAGCCATGGATTCTTCTGATCCCTTATTGTCTAGCCTGTGTTGGAAGGAACGTACAAATCTAAACAATAAGAAAAGCTTACTATCAGAAGTCATCGGTCTTTTACAAAAACCAAGCATGGAACTTATAGATGTAGCTGAAGGTGGCGAACCCTCTCAGTGCCGTTCAGATGAAGAAGATGATGATCAGGACATTTTTGAACTTGATGATATAGTATTAGAAAAAGAATATGAAGAGAACTAATTTCAACAACGTGGAATGGTGAGAAGTATACCCACTTTTTTGACATAGCTAATGAATTTTTGTTTTGTTCCCAGAATCAAAATAAATCTATAACATACAAACTCAATCTACATACGTAATATGAATTAATAATGATATAATTTGTATGTACTTTATATTGTAATAAATATTTTATTCTTATGAAACTTGGTAGGTCATTTTGGGAACATAAAAAATGTATACAAACCAAATTTCAATTCAATAGCTTTAAAATTAGAGTTTATGCCAAAATAAACTAAAAAAAAACCATTGTGCACTGGGAAAGTCTGCTCTTTCATTTAAGACTATAAAATATTGAAAGGCAGAGTTTAAGTGGAACCGCACGAGCTGCCAAGCCGAGCACCGTGCTGGTCGACCAATTAAGTTGGCTATGCCAGAAACGGTTAAGAAAATCCACAAAATGGTATTGGATGATAGTCGGCTGAAGGTGCCTGAGCCAGCTGAAATGATAAACATATTAAAGTGTGGTATTTGTCGCATACTAACCTAAAATTTGGAGATGAGAAAGTTGTCCGCAAGAAAAATGCTGCGTTTGCTCACAAGAGAACAAAAACAGCGCCATGAAGATGTTTGAGTAGAATGTCTGACGATGTTTCACCGTAATAAAGCCGCATCTATGTCTCGATTTGTAACGCCTGATAAGACATGGATACACCACTTTACACCAGAAACAAAGGAATAGTGAGAACAATGGATTGAAATCGGAGAATTTTGTTCAAAGAAGGTGAAGACGGTTCCATCTGTAGGCGAGACTATGGCTTATTGATTATCTTCAGAGAGAAAGAACCATTAATGGTGAGTGTTATGCTAACTTATGGCAATTAAGGTAAAGATGCCATATTTTTTTCGAAAAAGGAGACGTTGTTTCATCAAAACAATGCACCAGTACACACACACACTATTTCGATGGCCAAAGACATGAAGCAAAGTTCGAATTGCTTCATCACACACCTTGTGCGCCAAATGTATCTTCCTCGGATTGATTTTAATTCCAAACTTCGGAAAATAGCTAAGTGGTAAAATATCTACCAACAATGAAGAAGCGGAGTCAGAAGCAATTGATGGCTATTTTAAAAAGCTAGACGGTTCTCGCAATAAACAGGGAATCGAATTTATTGAATATCTTTATGAAATACTTTCTGAATATCAAGCGGATTTAGGAAAAATTATTCTACAGTAGACAACATATACTTATATTATTTAACAACAATACCACTATACAAACTTAATGAAAATAGAAAAGTCTGCGCTTTTTGTAGCGTTGATAATCTAAGTAGAAAACCTTCAATTGCTGTGACCACAAAAATGTTAAATTGTATTGAAAATGTGTATAAAAATACATACCCTTTAATATGAAATGGAGTGGGGCTCAGAAAAATTTGAAACTCTATTTGGGGTCCAAGAAGGCTGTCTACTCCTATCCCCACTCCTTTTTTTTGTTCTAGGAACAAGGAGGTGTTTTACGGATAGATAGCATTAATATAAGATTGTTGTTTTACGCCGACGTTATCGTTTTAATAGCAGGCGAATGTTCGAATTACTACATCGCGTACCTTGCCAGATTTAACTGCCTTGGATAATTTTCATAACCCAAACTTGGAAAGATGTAAAAGATTTGCCAACAATGCAAAGGGTTTGCCAACAATGCACTCGCGGTCGATGCCTATTTTAAGGTGCTAGAAAATTCTTACAATGAACAGGGCAACGAAGCTATTGAATATCGCTGGGAAATGAAAATTTTTTCAAAAATTTGTTTTCTTTTCTTTGTCAGGTCGGGTAGTTGTGGGACCGCTCTTGTATAGCATAAGATATGAAATTCTTCATGTCTGCAGGTAAATATGGTTTATGCTTATTTTTTGTAACCAATTAGTTGGATCTTAGACCCTTTCTCTAAACGCATGGTATAGGTTATCGTATAGTTAATCTCTAACGCCAACACATTTTACATCATCCAATAACTTTTTGCTCGACATAATTTTTGTCTCCAATGAAGAAAAAATCTTATTATATGACCAGTTGTCCGCATCGTGTTTTTGTAGGCATTGATCCCACTGGAAACTTCTACTTACAAAATCCAATTTCGTAACTTGAATCAAATAAATTACCTCACTTTTGAAGAAGCGTTTGTCAAAATTGACTGGGTATTTATCACATGATATCGGTTAATGGACTTTCTTCGAACAAAACATTACGACTTTATTTAATAAAATAGTGCCAGTGCATATGAAACAACTAAGTTACAGCCAGAAACCTTGGTTCACAGCGGAAACTAGGCATCTCATAACTGATCGTGACCATGCTTACACTCACAGGAAGCACTTTAAAACTGATGATCTATATAATACTAATCGCAACGCATGAAAAATTGTAACCAAAACCATAAGAAACGTAAAGTCAAAATAAATGGGAAACCATTAAAGAAATTGTAATACTTTATAGTAAAAGCTGTCGTGGTAATATCGTACCGGATCCAGCTGATATAAATTAAAATTTTTTAACATACCCATGTCTCGAGCGGACCATAGTTCTTATATAAACTATCATGTTGCCAATCTTCCACATAGCTTATTCAATTTCGAAAGTGTAAGTCAGTTAGATGTAGTCTATTCATAAAATCAAACGCTACGGACATTGATTGTATCCAGCCCGTTTTTATAAGAATTATTCTCTCGTCACTACTACCAAAATAACTACAAATATATTCAATAAACTAATTATGAAAAGCATTTATCCACTAAGATGGAAGCAGGCCAAAATTCTTCCAATACCAAAATCACCCACTGGGTATCGGCCCATAGCCATATTGCCATATCTGTCAAAAGCTTTTGAATAACTTTTATATTTACAGATAACTAATTACTTTAATTACACCAGCCAATAAATTTAAAATAATATTTTGCCTTTGAGATATGGAATCACATTTTCCATGGAATTTGACCTCCATAACATGAATATAAATTTTAAAAATTTTTCTATGGAGCAGTTTTTGAGATAAAAATTTTTGATATATTATTTTCACATTTTTGGATGCGGACCTACAAAATTGGGTATATCTTGGGTGTTCCTTGACCGATCTTCGTAAATATTCACAAATTGAAGATAATTTTACCCTCTACAAATCTTTCCTTGTAAGTTTTCAAATTGGCTAAATAGTTTTGAAGCCAGCGATATATATATTTTAAAAACTTCGTTTTTTCTGTAAAAATTGACGTGAAAAATTTATATATCGTCATAGGAAAAATAGAAAAAAAAAAAAATACCCACCCCAATTTGATATCTTTTGCAAATAGTTGACACTTTTCCAACGAAAACAAGCCCCCAATCACAAAAATCCATGGACATTTTAAGAAGTTATGAATTTTTTAGTAAAAGACTAAAATTTCGCTTTTTAACGATTTTCAGTTTTTTAGAATTTTGTTGCTCAAGGCCAAAAAGGGAAGCATTTTTTGGTTAGTTTTCAAATCCAAACAAAAACGTACCATAAATATGAATACAAGAAGAAAATTTTCAGAGTTTTAAAATTCGCAATTGAAGAGCGAAACCATCAAATAAGAAGTATTAACATAACAGAAAATTGTCCTTTTTCGATAAAAAAAAAAATCACTTCCACTCGATAGTTGTGCTTTTATTGATAACAAATAACTGTCACTCGATATATAAACATATTTATCGACTTATCCTGCAAACTTTGACAAATACCGCGTGCAATATATTGCAGTGCTTTTTGTGATTGTTATTTAAATAAAAGCAGCATTCTTTTAATAAGTTTGTTTCTTAATTTGAATTACTGGCGAAAGTTGGGAGAATGAGTAAAAGAAGTCGCGTGCTCAAGTGCTCAAATAATGCAAACGATTTCTGCAATGTTTGCGGCAAGGTAATGAAGAAAACTCGAGCCCGCATATAAATATTTCGGTGTTCTACCTAACCTCACTGAGCCATGGACACCAAAGCTATGTGCTCTGTGCTGTAAAACTTTGACGAAATGGGCTGCTGGAGCAAGGTAACAATATTTATGTTCTGTTACTAGGCGTCGAACATAGTAAAAAAAAGTTAAGTATTTTAACCATAGCCGTCATATGAATTTCGAAACGCCGATGATTTGGAGGATGCCGTTGTACCACTCGACTGATTGTTTCTTTTGCCTGAGTAAAAAATTGTCTTTGGAAAATATTTGAAATGGACTTACCCCAATGTGACGTCAGTTAGTTTTCCATTGCCACATTCGAATGATGTTCATTATCCAGCGTGTCCAAGTCTTGAAATTGCGGAAACGTCGGATGACTCGTTTGGAGCAAGTGAATTTGAGCCTGGTATAGAGCAACAGGTATTAACGCATGCCGAATTAAACGATTGGGTGCGTGACTTTGGTCTGAGTAAGGAAAAAGGCTGAACTTTTTGCGTCTCGCATGAAACAGCGAGGATTTTCAGCCCCTGGTGTTAAAACATCAATATATAGAAAGCGACATGAACAGTTTGCAGCGATTTTTAGGCTTATTTGAAGAGGTAAATTAAACCCACAATACAAAAGAGTGGAGGTTGTTCATGGACAGCAATAAAGAAAGCTTAAAGGCCGTTCTCTTACATAGCGGGAATAAAAAACCATCTATTCCTGTCGCTCATGCCGTCAATTCAAAAGAAAATTATGAAACACTGGAAGCCATACTCCAATGCATTAAGTATGAAAAGTTTAAGTGGAACATATGTGCCGATCTTAAAGTTTTGGCTACTTTGACCGGACTCCAAGGAGGTTATACGCGATTTTGTTGTTTTCTTTGCCTTGGGAATAGCTGCGCCTACAAGCTACACTATCTTCAAAAAGAATGGCCGCTGCGTACAAATTTAGTAGTTGCGTACAAATTTAGTAAGAAAAGAAAATATTATACTTCCACCATTGCATATCAAGCTGGGCTTAATTCAAAACTTTGCAAACAAAATTGGATAAAGATGGAGAGGCTTTTGCGCACTTACGGCTGATTTTCCCTCAACTTTCGTTGGCTAAGATCAAAGGACGAACTATTTCCTACACTTTTATCGTTCATCGAAGCAGCAGCTTGGAACTCATTCAAGCTTGTTGTAGAAAATTCTTTGAGTAACCGGAAAAGCTCGAATTTCAAGCAAATAGTTGAGGATCTAATTAAGAATTACGCCGCTATGGGTACGTTTTAGTTCTTATACAAAGGGTGCTATATATTAGATTTCTTGAATTTTTATACCCTATACCACTATGTGGTTTGGGTATAATGACTTTGTGCTGCTGTTTGTAACAACCAAAAATATTTAACCTACACCCATCTTTAATTATACCAATCGAATCAGAATCACTATCTATTCGATTTAGCGATGTCCGTCCGTCCGTCCGTCTGTGTGTCCATGTAAAGCTTGTAATCAAACTGCAGGTCGCAAATATGAATATATTTTGATGAAATTTGGCATTTAATCTCTCATCGGCCATGGGATGAACGCTGTTGAAATTGGTGAGAATCGGTCCATGCTCAGACCTAGGCCACATACAAATGACCCCTATGAAATCAACATATATTGCCATAAGATCCAAATTATCATACAAATCTTAGTCAAATTGGGTTTGTATGTATATATTACATCCATTAAACAGTAGTCCAAAAATTATCCCTATCGGACAACTCTTAGTCATAGGCCCCATATAGAGATGCTTCCCGATCTTCACTTAAATCTATCAAAAAACAAAAATATTGCACTGATTCTTCTCAAATTTTGTTTGTATATATTTTTGCAAAATACAAGAGACTTTACCAAACATGGTCATTATCGACCCATTTTTGGGCCTAGTCTCCATATAGATATAGCATCCGATATGAACTTTTTCTTATCTGCAGCCGAAAAAATTGATAAAAATCGCACTCAAATTTGGTTTATGCTTATTTTCTATATCCAGTTAGTTGGGCCTGAGAGATGGGGTCTCTAAACTCATGGTATAGGGTATCGTATAGTCGGTCTAGACCGACTATAATTTTCTCACTTGTTTATTTTATATTTTTGGATACGAATACATATGTCATTGAAAATGCATTTTTTCCATTCGCATTTGGATTTTTTCCTGAAAACTTAGGAGACGTTAGCGATGACCACGGCGAGCGTTTCCATCAGCAATGAAAGGAAATGGAACAACGGTAATGATGGGTGACTACGTGTGGCCCCTTATAGGGCAGACTGAAAGTGATGAATATAAAAAACAAAGGAAAAGCCAGTAATTCTTGCGGTTGCCGTAAAATGCAAAACTCCTTTTAAGTACCTATATATGTCATTAAATCAGCTTTGTATTTGGACAATTTAAGTAGACATACTAAAAATAAAACAAAATTTTCGCTATTAAATTGCGTATTTGAAAACTCTGAAAATTTTCTCCTTGTGTTCACATTTATGGTAAGAATTTGTTTAGATTTGAAAACTAACCAAAAAATGCTTCCGTTTTTGGCCTTGAGCAACAAAAGTCTAAAAAACTGAAAATCGTCAAAAAGCGAAATTTTAGTCTTTTACTAAAAAATTCATAACTCCGTAAAGTGTTCATGGATTATTGTGACTGCGGGCTTGTTTTCTTTGAAAAAGGGTCAGCTATTTGCAAAAAATATCAAATTGGGGTGGATATTTTTTTTTATTTTTCCTACGACAATATATAAATTTTTCACGCCAATTTTTACAGAAAAAACGACGTTTGTAAAATATATATATATCGCTGGCATCAACACTATTTAGCCAATTTGAAAACTTTGAAAGAGTGGTTTGTAGGGTGTTTAAATATCTTCAATTTATGTGAATATTTATGCACATCGGTCAAGGGACACCCAACGTATACCAAATTTTGTAGGTGCAACTCCAAAAATGTGAAAATAACATTTCAAAAATTTTTATCTCAAAAAACTGCTCCATAGAAAAATTTTTAAAATTCATATTCATCTTAAGGAGGTCAAAATCCATGGGAAGCGTGTTTCAAAGGCAAAAAATTGCTGACTGGTGTTATCATAATTTGTTTACCGATTAACAACCTGGGTGTCGAGCCAAACATAGTTGTATTACTGCTCTTACTGATGTATTCGAAGATCTCAGAAAAGAAATTGAGGATCGCTGTGTTGCAATTTTGGTGTTGTTGGATATTTCAAAGAATTTTGATAACGTTGACCATACCATATTGATTCAAAAATTAGTAAAAAATTAAAAATTTTTCCTCAACATCTACCTAATTGATTGAGTCATATCTGAGGGATCGAGTGAAGTGTATTAAAATAAAACCACTTATAACATCAACCTTTCTTCTCGTTATCAGTGGTGTACCACAGGGTTCCATTCTCGGTCCTCTCCTCTTTTCCATCCAGGCAAATGTTCTTACTGAACAGTTGCTCCACTGCAACATTAGAATGTATGCTGATGACGTCTAATTTTACATAAGCAATAAACAAGGAAACATTGGACAATGTATTGCAAAACTAAATGATGACTTGCAGCGTGTTTCTCTCTGGGCGGATGTGAATGGTTTAAGTTTAAATCCTAAAAACCCCAAATGTATTGTTATATATAAAAAGACAAAGAAAATTATTGAAAGTCCTAGTGTTTTTTCTTAACTACCAACAAATTTAAATCGTTTATAACCAATGTAACTGATATGTTGACAACCGTAGACGAAGTAAAATTTTTAATTTTTAAGCAAAAAAATTCAAAAGCACCTGGTATAGATGGAATAAAACCAATAGTTTTAAGACAGATGTCAAATGTATTTTTCAATTTTGTTACAAAAATTTTCAATTGGTGCTTAAAAATTGTTATTTCACGAAGCAATTCAAAATTGCAAAGGTAATACCAATACTTAAACCAGGAAAAGATAAAAAATCACCCAAAAGCTATCGTCCCATAAGTATGTTGAATGGTTTAGACACAATTTTTGAAAAATCATGCTAACGCGACTAAATGAATTTACAGAACAAAACAATATCTTGAGAAATGAGCAGTTTGGTTTTAGAAGAGAACACTCAACGATACATCAGGTGAAGAGAATTGTAAATTTAATAAATACCAACAAAAATCAACGTAAAAGCACAGGAATAGCTTTTCTTGATATGGCACAATGGAATTGTTTTTAAGCTCAATAAATTTGGTTACCCTATATATTTACAAAATATTATAAAAACTTTTTTATCAGACAGATACTTTGCAGTCAATTTAGATAACGAAAAATCTACACAAAGGCACATTCCTGCAGGAGTTCCGCAAGGATCAAATTTATCACTAACGCTGTACTCTATATATAATTCAGACTTTAAAGCCCTAAGAAACCAAACAGCGGCCTTCTATGCAGATGACACCGCATTAATAACGAGTGGAAAACTTTCAAATGCAATAGTGAAGAACATGAAAAAAGCTTTAAGCCATGCTGAAAAATACTTCAACAAATGGAAAATAAAAATAAATCATGGGAAAACACAAGCAATTATTTTCCCGTTTAACAAGTCACCAAAAAGAATTCCGCAAATAATGCTTTATATGCAAGGGACTGAAATTCCAATACTTGATTCAGTCAAATATTTGGAAGTTGTTTTCGATAAAAAAACTAACATTCAAAAATCATGTCACACAAGCGGGTGGTAAGCCATTAAAGTCGGAAGAGCGCTTTTCCCTCTGCTTAACCGAAAATCTAAACTAAATTGCAAAAATAAGCTGTTATTATATAATATGTGTATACGACCAATAATGACATATGGCAGCCAGGTATGGTCAAAGAGATGTGCCAACACTCTACAAATTATCCGAAATAAAAACTTGAAGATTATATACAACCTGCCTAGAAGATACTCAACTGCACTGCTACACAGAAATTCTAAACAAGATCTATTTAAAACTGTCATTAGTAAAATAACAACAAGATTCGAAGACAGAAACAGGTCTTCAAGTTTTGATTTAATAAGAAATTTTTAAAAATAACTTTTTCTGTAACTTCTGAATAGAAGATTCAAGAAGGGGATAAAGACAGAATTTCTAGAAAACTTAAAGATTTTTCCCTATCTTTTTTACCTACATGTAAATATTTACAAATGTTTTTTCACTTATTAAAAAAGTAAATTATTTGTTGCAATACTTTTAGTAAAATCTCAAAAACTGTAAATATTAAATATATGTATAAATTATTTTAATTGTAATGATGATAGTTTTTTAAATAAAAAAAAATCGTTAATAAAGCAAACAATCTTTGTACCATGTTTAATAACACTCTCACCTAAATTGATCACATAACAGCTGCCCGCAGCAAAACATAAGCGATGCTCAGAACTCTTTGGCCTAGGCAATATTACATACCAATAAAAAATAAGGTTGCTGCTTGCTAAAACTTATTTGATACCTACTCTAACGTCCGGATGTGAGAATTTTGTAAGTAGTGATGCACTAGTAAAAAATTGAACGTTACTTATAACAAGATTGCAAGATACGTTTATGGTCTCACTAATTATAGAACTTATGGAGATTACCCCAATTTACTCCTTACTCTTAGGGAATATATGCTTATTGCTCGAAGGCCTACTAAAAAGAAGAACTTTAATATTTCTTCATAAAAGTATAATAACCCGAGAGCCATGTCGTCTTCTTAATCATTTGAGATGTAGTCAACTCAGACGGAATAGAAATTAAGTTCAATTTATTCATCGTACATTGATATCCGAATGTCAATTGTTATACCCTATACCACTATGTGGTTTGGGTATAATGACTTTGTGCTGCTGTTTGTAGCTACCAAAAATATCTGACCTAGACCCATCTTTTATTATACCGATCGAATCAGAATCACTATCTGATTCGATATAACGATGTCCGTCCGTCTGTGTGTCCATGTAAACTTTTTAATCAAACTGCAGGTCGTAAATATGAATATATTTTGGTATATAAGCTTCTATCGGCCATAGGATGAACGCTGTTGAAATTGGTGAGAATCGGTCCATTTTTACCCCTAGCCCCCATACAAATGGCCCCTATAAAATCGACATAAATTGCCATAAGATCCAAATTGTCATACAGATCTTACTCAAATTGGGTTTATATGCGGATGTAATCCATTAATGAGTAGTCCAAAAATGATCCCTATGGGACAACTCTTAGTCATAGGCCCCATATAGAGCTGCTGCCCGAACTTCACTTAAATATATCAAAAAACAAAAATACTGCACTGATTCTTCTCAAATTTTGTTTGTATATATTCTTGCAAACTACAAGAGACTGTACCAAACATGATCAAGATCGGTCCATTTTTGGACCTAATCCCCATATAGATATAGCATCCGATATGAACTTTTTCATATCTGCAGCAAAAAAAAAATAATAAAAATCCTATTCAAAATTGGTTTATGCTTATTTTCTATATCCAGTTAGTTGGGCCTAAGAGATAGGGTCTCTAAACGCATGGTAAGTATATCGTATATACGGACTAGACAGACTATAATTTTAGTTCCTGTTTATAAGTGCAATATGTCTTTGGAATATTATTCCTCCATCAATTAAAGGAACTAGAACGCGTTAGAATTAAAAAAAAAATATTTTAATTTTATTCATAGATAAATTTTTTCAATAGAATATATTATATTATAATAGATTATTATTTGTTTATAAATTGTTAACGATATTATGTTTTGCGGTAAAAATAGTTAAAGAAATTTTATTTTATATGTAACTGTTAGCTTACTTGTTGTAGAAGTCAAAAACTTAAATACTCGTAAATAAACAAATAAGTAAAGACGGGACGATTTGTTGAACTCGTCCATAAATCAAAATTACATCTTAAATTTAATTTATTTTACATTCATTAATGCGCTCAACCTATACGGTTGGACCTGAATCCATTTTCGCTAATAGTGAATGGTATCTAACGGTCGGCATGGGCCGACAATGACTTTCGTGTTTGTTTATATGTTCCTTTACAAAAGAAATGCTATATCCTTACAGAAATATTCATATGTTTGAAGTTTGCTCTGGTCTGTATTTATTTCGTTTTCTTGATAATGCTATCAAATTCACATAATGCTTTCTTATGTGAATTATTTTTTTTTGTATAAGTCCGTATGCAAATACATTTATTTTGTTTTTTTTTATAGCAAAAAAAATTAATTTGCATTTCGCATATATATGTATATATAAATATATAGGATCGTACAAAGAAGGGTTAAGAAGATCGGTAAGGGTTAAAGGGAGATGAGTGCAGAATAGCAGACCAACAAAATGAAATAGAAACAGAAGGACGCTGACATAGTTGGACAGGCATATCAATTAAATTTCTATATTAGTCTTTAAGTACTTAAGAATTAATTTACTTGTTATTGTATTTTTTATTTCAATCTAGTACTCATATTTAATATTGTATTCAACTGAAAAAGAAATGTAAAATAAAAATCAGTCTGAAAATAATCATTCTATATATATGTATATATATATCTTCCTTGGTCTTAAACTTGACCCATAGTCTTGTTGTGACTACAGATTAATTTTGCGGTAGTCACGCATAGCCACGCATAGTCACGGAGTGATCTAAAAGTTATTTACCCTCATCCGATCGATCCTTTTGAATAACATAACATAGTCAAGGCGTATGATTATTATTTATTAGCAGAGTAGAAGATACGTATACGTATGAGTGTTAATTTTAATATTAAATCAAACATAGTCGGTCCAATTCTAAACAAAAATGGTGATTTTTTGAAAAGTTTGTATGGGGAACCCCCCAGGAGGTTCCAGGGGGTGTACCACTTGCATGGGTGGGTCGGCCCTTCAAAGTTAGTGGGGGTCGAACATACATTTGGACTCGATTGGGGCACTCTAAAACCTAAGCCCCCACCCCAGTCTTTCATCCAGCTCATGATCCTCTTTGCTGCTAGGAACTATTTTAGTTTCTTTACAATAATTCCTTGCCCAATGGAATAAGGCAGTCGCATCTAAGATGCGATCTTGATGAGAGCACTGGAGGGTATACATCTCTGCATTTCTTTTTAGGTTTACTCCAATATCATTAAAAAATTTGAAGAACAAGTATTATAAAAAGTATAAAATTTTTGGTTCTCTTGTATTTTTTGAAAAATAGTCCATTCATCTTGCCGAATATAATATTCTTAACAATTATTTATACAAAAACTATCTAAACAAAATGAAGGAAGATTTCAATCGTGATCCTAAAACATTTTACAACTTTGTTAATTCAAAAAGAAAAACTACTGGTTATCCATCTGTAAGGAAATTTAACGATATCGAATCTAGTGATGATACTATAATAAGTAACATGTTTGCAGACTTTTTTGCTAGTACATATTCTGTTGCTCAATAATGTTCCAGCAGCTATTCATATCCAATAAGCACAAATCAAGCTATATCTTTTCCCCTAATTGATAAGGCAGAACTTGTTAATAGCCTGAAGAAACTTAAAGTTTCATTTACTCATGGACCTGATGGAGTACCTAGTTCTATTCTCAATTATTGTGCTACTTCCTTGGCAACACCACTGACTCTGTTGTTTAATGCGTCAATAAAAAACGGTTATTTTCCAAAAATTTTGGAGAGCTTCTTACATCATTCCATTATTTAAATCTGGAAATAGATCGGATGTTTCTAATTAACGTGGTATTGCTAAACTTAGTGCAATCCCTAAGCTTTTCGAGAAATTTATTACAGATTTTTTGTACTATCACTCATCGTCAATTTTGTCACCATTTCAACACGGATTTCGGAAAGGGTGCTCTACCATTACAAATATGCTTCATTTTACGACAATAATTAACGATGGTTTTGTCAAGAAAAAACAAAGGATGCAGTATACCCCGATTTTAGTAAGGCTTTCGATAAAGTAAACCATAACCTTCTACTGATCAAATTGGATTTATTAGGTTTAACACCATTAAGCCTTAAATGGATAAAATCCTATCTTTCTGAGAGAACACAGCGTGTAATTTATAATAATATGTCATCTAAAGAATTACTGTGACTTCTGGAGTTCCTCAAGGCAGCCATCTTGGACCAATTCTTTTCTCCCTTTTCATCAATGATCTTCCAAAAGTGATAAATTTTTGCAACGTTTTAATGTACGCTGATGATGTTAAAATTTTTTTAAGTTACTGTCAACATAATGACCATATTCATCTTCAACCAAATCTCAACAATTTCTTTTCGTGGTGTAACCGTAACCAAATGGAACTAAATTTGAAAAAATGTAAATGTATGCGTTTTTCTAGAAATAATGTTTTTCCTGCTAAATACTTTTTGGGCGGATATCAGCTTGAACTTGTTGAAACTTTTCTGGATTAAGGATTCTACTTGATCCTAAATTAAACTTCGTATCTCACGTCACCATTGACAGTTAATAAAGCTAGAGCTACACTCGACTTTATTAAAAGATGGGCAAAAGAATTTATTGATCCTTACATAACCAAACAACTTTTTACATCTCTTTTAAAACCTATTTTAGAATATGGGTCAATAATATGGGATCCCTTCTATGATCGACTTAATTTAATAAAATTACCTACTTTGGAAAGCCGTAGGACTATGCTAAAAGTAACATTTGTGATCAACTAATTAATGGTGAAATCTGTTCTGACTTTCTTGCCAACAATATAAATTTTAATGTTCCTCAACGAGTATCACGCCAATTCCAACCACTCTTTGTTAAATCTTTTCAAACCAACTATGCTCTAGCTGATCCTTTTAGAAGAATTTGTTGTGACTATAATAATATTTATCAATTAATTGATTTTTCGTTGAACACTGATGTAATTAAGCATAATATCATTATTTTCTTAAATACCTAACTATTTTTTTTTATTTTTAAATCTTATGTACATATGAAATTATATTACTTATACAGGTCTGTAAGGATTTATTCCATTGACCAAATAAATAAAATAAATAAAAAAAAAATAAATAAATAAAAATCATCACCTGCTCCTTCACCGTAAGCAGTGGGATGAAAATGCCACTCAGCTTTTTTATGAGCTATAAGATTTGCGAAGCTAATTTTGTTTTTAAAATGTTGACGAGCTACGTCCGAAACGTAGTATACCTTCTCCACTGTAAAGTTAGATTTTAGATATTTCAGTATTATCTTCTGGTACTAATAACGTGCAACGGTATCATGCGTTAAGTCGTCGGATTTGATTGTCATATTTTTGTGTTTCAGTTTTTCATCTTTCATGTATTAAATAACAAGTGTGCTTGGTCGTTGTTGAACTGGAATGCTGAAGAACATATTTATAGTTTTCTGCGAAATCATATGAAATAACGAATTCACCAGAATTCAAATGTATCTTCAAATCCTTGACTTAAACGTCATGGGTTCTCAAGTTTACCAATCCTGTACATATTTCTTCCACAAAATCATCCCCATTTAAAATGATTGTTTTCAATGTGCATCTGCCAGTCTGAATTCAAGATTCAAATTTGACCTCCTCTATATATTCGCTATCAAAAGTGTTGATTAAATTCGCTTTGATGAATGTGGTTTCCGGGTAATTTGAGCATTCACCTAAGCGGCAAGAAGTTATTGCATTATGACACATGGTCAATTTAAGGCAATCGTGGTATTCATGTAAATCTTCTGGCGAGTCATCTGTTAAGCAATTTAAGTTGATTTCCTTCAACATCATCTTAATCCACAGCTGAAGTTAGTAACGACAAGAAAGGATTGGCAAAAAAACAGCAATTGATGTGATAAATAAGCTGGATGAAAAACTGGGTATTTTAAAATTTACAAACTTAAATACTTCATCAGATACAATAAATAAATTTAAAAAGATTATGTTATAAATGGATCTAATGTGATTAAGATTAAATTTTATTAAATTAGTTATCTTTTTATTTTTATTATTACTAGAGGACCCCTGCTGCTCCGCAGCATTATATTATATTATATTAATTTTTATAATATAATACCAAAAATTGCCAAGAGAAGTTAACGTACAGTAATGCCAAAATATGCCAAGATAAGTTAACGTACAGTAAAAGTTAAGTTGATTCTGCACGCATAACTTTCCTCAAACCCAACGAATTTAAGCATTTAATAGCTCAAAGAAAAAGGAGCTTGAACCCCTGAATGTTCTTAGGCCTATGTCAACAGCCTACGTTAATTAAAGTTCTAGTCATAGAGGTTTGAGAGAAGAAAAATATTGAAAAAAATCTTGAATGCAAAGTTTATTCATAAATTCTTTTAATATATAAGATTATTATTATTATACATTAATTAAAAAAAAAAAGAAATAATTTTTCAACACTTCAATAACAAAAAAGTGATTTGTTTTCTGAGGTTAACATATTGCGGATATGACAGTATCGAATGTATGATGTTAGGTATGTTACATACCGTTGGAAAGGTTAATTTGTCTAGTTTCTTAGTATATGCTCTATTTTTAAGGTTTAAGAAACACTTACGCACTAATAGGAAAATATTGGAATTAGTTAATATGCTAAAAATTGAAAAACCGTTGTCTTGAGTTACAAAACATTTTTTTATAGAATCCCACTCGCGTCCCACTAAGCGACTAAAAGCACTTAAAGGAAAAAATCTAAACTTTCTTTTGAGATAAAAAGGGGGCCTTTTTTGAAAAAAAAGTCAACAAAATTTTTGATTTTGCAAAAAATTCAACAATTTTTTTTATTTTTTTTTTAATTTTTTCTTCGATAGATTGAAGAAATACCTATCTAAACTATTTGGGACAAATTTTGCTAAAAACAATAGGTAAAAAGTTACATGGATAGAAGAAACATCTGTTTGGCCAATATGTCAAGTTTTTACCCCCTTGACCGATCTTGTTGAAAAATTATGTCAAAGCTACTATCCAATAGGACCAACTTTGGTGAAATTTCATCCCGATCGGAAGACAGCGGTTTCAAAAGTTGGGGCACTTGACATGAAACGGCCCATATGTTTATTACATATAATTACAAAATCTTTAAAAAAAATTATGATACGCCCACAATACCTAACCATTTCCATTATCAGCAATGTGAAATGTAAAAATTACTCAACCGCTTTAAATGATCTTAATTAAAATACTGTACAAAAAAATACGAATGCGTCCCAGAAATTTTAATCAGTCATATCTAAACAATTTCTTTTCGTAACTTTTGTATTTAACTACATACATATATACATGTATATATATATATAATTTTTTCTTAAATTACAAAAAAGTATTCATTACAAGAAATAAAGAAGAAAAAAAAGCTCAGCAATATCAAATCAAAAGAAGTAAAAACAAGGTTGAATATTCTTGTTTTTTTTTTTTCATCTTAGCAGCATAATTACAAACTCATTAAAAAGTTGTTATATGTTACGTATTTATTTCTGTAAATTGTTTTTTCTTCCTTTTTTTTGCTTTTTTTTCTCTTTTAATAACCAAATTTTTTCCTTGGTTGAAAGGCCTCAACATACAAGCATGTTTAGTAGAAACAACAAAAAATTAAAAAACAAAAAACAATACAGAAGCATAACTGCGAACAAAAATTTTCTATTACGATTTCCCTAAATAAAAACACTTTTTAATAATGAAACAACTTAGAGTGTTGTATTCGGCTCTAACGAGTTTTTAATATACTACAAAATATTTTCCCTAAAAAGATATCTATAATATTAATGGATGTGGCGGTTTCTTGTGATGATTTTATGATTTGATTTTTATATCAGTAAATCGACTCAGAAGATGATCCTGAGTCGATCGTTATAAAAGAGATGCTCCTGGTCAGATATTTTTGGTTGTTATAAGCGTCAGTACTGACGAATTGCACCCCCACCAGGATATAATTATTTGCCCAAATCGATAAACCCTCCAAGCTAAAATTAAATTTAAAGCACTGTTTATTTTGGCTGATATATAGCTGCTAATATAGTTTTCGAAGGCTCGTCTACAGCCAGAGTTTTCAACTAAAGTTAAAACTGAAGATTTCAAAATATACTTAAAATATTTTTACCATCTCACATTAAAGTTTTTTGCCAAAGTACAAAGCACAGTTATATCAGCAATTGAAGAATTATAGTTTTTTGTAAATTTGCAAACAACTCGTCTAATTTTTTTATTTATTTTTTGTGCAGACACCAGAAAACTAAAACGATTCTGTATGACTTACTATAGTATGTTTTACTATAAACTCGATGATTAATTTACATACACATTCATTCGAGTGTCATTACAGAGCATAAAAAGTTGCTGAAAAGCGACAAAAAGCAGAAGTTATATTATAAGAGATTGCAGCATTAGTTTATTGTATCAAATTTTCATATAATTTATGATTGGCTTGATTTATACTCTTGTCTTCGATAAATAAAACTTGTATATGTAAATTAAAAAAAAATATATACATATGTACCTAGAGACATATACAATTGCACAAAAGAAGAAAAACAAAACAAGAAATTGTTTGCTCAATCTAAAAATAAGTAAAGAAATATCATAGATCTAATAATAGATCTAATAGATCAATCGAGTTGATATTATTATTATATGTGCTGCTATTTGTAACTATAAAACATTTCTGAACCAGACTAGATACTTTTTTTTAAAGTAATCGACTCAGAACCATTTTCTGAATCGACTTGGAAGTGTTTGTCTGTCCGAATAACTGTCTGGACGAACGTTTTAAAATTGGTGAACATCGACGTATATTCAGAGCTAGTCCCCACAAAAACCGACGATATGAATTGACTTAAATTGCCCTAAGATCCATTTCTTTATAAATAAAAGCGAAAAAAAATATGTTTGTTTTGTGTCTCTGTAAGGAACTACAGGCTATAATTTTTTAGGGATATCTTTGGAGGGCGTTGCACTTCCCAAACAAAATGAACTTATAAGGTCATATATATTGAGTACTACGACAGGAAGAGCTTTGCAAATTTGTGTTAGTAGTGTTAGTAGCCATGCTGAAAATGGACGGGATCGGATCAGTGGGCATGGTACCACCCATACAAAGTAAATGTATAATATCATATAAGTGGAGTACTATAAAATCGAGTCCATCAAATATTAATGTGAGTAGTCAGATAAAAAATGAGCGGGATAGAATTAATGGGCTTGCAATATCCTATGCAAAATACGGGGTCCTCAAAAATTTTGACAAGAACATTAATTACTAATGTGAGTAGTCGTGAAAAATATGGGCTGACACGGCAATTTAAAAATCACCAAAAGCAAAATCAAAAAATCGCCAAAATCAAAAACCGCTAACAAAAAAAATGGTGCTGAGCGCTTAGGCCCCAATGAACACATGCCCCAATTTTTATGATTTTTGGGGCACAAGTTCATTTTTTATTCCAATTTGAAGTATTTTGGGGCACTTGTTGATTTTTAGTCTGTAAGTTTGGGGCCTAAATTCATTTTTGTTCTTTGACAAGACGCAAGAGCAAACATCCTCCTCCAAAAAAGTAAGCTACACGAAATCCGTTTTGGGGTATTTTTCTGTGTGTTATTGTTTCATTTACTTTTTTAAAGTAACGGAATTGCTTTGTAAATTGAAGGAATCTGAACTTACACACATTGAACCTGCGCTGAACGAACGCAAAGTATTTGATGGATGCGACGACGACGTTTAACATTGTTCCGCAAAGTTGATTTAAGCATATACATATATGTGTGTGTGTGCCTGTGTGTCTATAGATGTGTGTGGTGGCATAATTTGAATGTATGAACAGCTAATTTTTTTTTACACACATTGTACGTAAATAAAGGTTTTTGCGGCGATGAGCTGTGTTCCGCGGAGCGCTAAATTCATTTTTATTTGGTTTTTTGAAAAATTGGGGCATTTTTTCATATGTTTTACAACCTTTATTTTGCGGAAATTTGTTAATCGTGAACTTATGCCCCAATTTTTTGCAGCATTTGTCCTTTTTTTTTGGGGGGGGGGGGGCATTTCATCATTAGGGCCTAAGTACTCAGCGCCATAAAAATAGACAAATTATTTACAAAATTTCATGCCAATAATAAGTGTTGCCATATTTAATTTGAACAATCCATATTTTTATGAAGTGCAGCAGTATAATTTATCCACCGAATGAAAAAACAAGAAATATTGTATATCAGCAAACATTGAAATATAAAATATGAAATAAAATAAAATGTTTTAATTGTACAATATAAAATTCGTAGGAATAATAGCCGGTAAGTCTCGGTAAGTGGTAGCGAAGCACGATAGTGCATACTTGTCAACTTATATAACTCGGTCGAATTTGGTTCACTCGTATTTATGACCCATTACTCAGCAGTGAAAAAACAAACACTGTATGATCAATCTTTGCTATATTCCCATTTAAAACTGCTCCCCGACAATCACTTTTATCTATCAAAAAACAAAAATACTCCCTAGATTTCCCTCGAATTTGATATTTATATGTATGTTTTTTTAAAAAGTAAGTAACAGTAGCAAATATTGGTTCTTTGTTTGACGTAGTGGCCAACAAATTTACAACAATGCCACTCAAATTTGGTAATTGCTTTTTTTCTATAGCCAAATATAGCCTCAATATAGTGGGACATAAAACCATTTCTTTAAACTCAATTTCGATAGCGTTCATTCTATGGCCGATAGAAGCTTATGCAAGAGATTGTGGATGAATGTAAGTGATGGGAGAATGTGGATGCTGTGACTGAAAAACGTCCTACATTTTGTTTAAATGGTGCGTGGTAAAGAAGAAGAAAGCATATATTTCAAAAATTCATAACTGCACTGTATTCTTAATCGGACCGGTTTCTGGCATTTCAGCCTTCATCAGCGATTTATTGAACATTGTGATAATTGTTATGTTTTTAATTGAATAGATTGTTTCTATATGAAAATTTTTTCTACTTAGGGCGGCCGTGAGGTTTTGAACCATGAACCTTCACATACACTCGTACTTGCACTTTTTGGTCAGCGCTTTAACACAATCACCTAAAGTCAGGCCTATGAGCAGTGTGGTTAGATTCAGTTTTCGTACCATACAGCTTTACTTTGTATTAATTTCAGAAGATACAACTCTGTCCAAACAAACAATCGTAATTTTTGAATTTTTTATTTTTCGGTCGATATCAAATCATTTCAAATTAATTTCAGATAGGAAGTTTGTAACAGAGTTATTTAAATCGAGCTCATTAGGAACACTTAATTTGACGTACTTTTTTTTAACAGATTTAAATCACTTTTCGTGTGTACTATATCATATGTCAGGGGTGGGCACGTAAATGGCTTGTTGGGCCAAATTTGGAATTTCACCCACTAACGGTGGGCCGCACTATTTTATTTCTGTACAAATACTAACTTTCAAACAAAAAAGCAAAAAATTACAATTTTTTAAACAAACATAAAATTTATGATTTCATTTCATACATATCTATATCTATATATATAAAATTCATTTTCTGTTTGGTTGTTTGTTTGACCGCTATACAAATTTTTATTTTTCAACGGATTTATCTGAAATTTGGTACGCACGATCTCTGTACTCCAAGATAGATCACCATATGCCTCGTACCGGCCACGCCTAATTTTGTGCCTACCTCTATGTATATAACATTTATTTTTTCCTTTTATTTGTTTCTTTGTTTGACTGCTATACAAACTATTATTTTCAAATGGCTTTCTCTGAAATTTGGTACACGTTATATTTATGTTATATTATATTTGATTTTTACAAAATAAATAAACTTAAAAAAATTTTTTAGCGATTTCGCAGCTAATTTTTGAAGAATTTTTGCTCTAGCGTCTTTTAAAAAAGTTATAAATTTAAAAATCAAAAAATTTTAAATTGAAGTAAAAAATTTATTTGCTTCCCAACAAACGTAAACATTGGGCAATTTTTATACCCTATATTGCTATGTGGTTTGGGTATAATGACTTTGTGCTGCTGTTTGTAACAACCAAAAATATTTGACCTACACCCATATTTAATTATACCGATCGAATCAGAATCACTATCTGATTCGATTTAACGATGTCTGTCCGTCCGTCCGTCCGTCTGTGTGTCCATGTAAAGCTTGTAATCAAAGTGCAGGTCGCAAGTATGAATGTATTTTGACGAAATTTGGTATTTGATCTTTTATTGGCCATGGGATGAATGCTATTGAAATTGATGAGAATCGGTCCATGTTCAGACCTAGCCCCCATACAAATGTCCCCTATGAAATCAACATATATTGCCATATTATCATACAAATCTTAGTCAAATTGGTTTGTATATGTTTATTACATCCATTAATCAGTAGTCCAAAAATGATCCCTATTGGACAACTCTTAGTCATAGGCCCCATATAGAGCTGCTTCCCGATCTTCACTTAAATCTATCAAAAAACAAAAATATTGCACTGATTCTTCTCAAATTTTGTTTGTATATATTTTTGCAAAATACAAGAGACTTTACCAATCATGGTCAGGATCGGTCCATTTTTGGGCCTAGTCCTCATATAGATATAGCATCCGATATGAACTTTTTCATATCTGCAGCCGAAAAAATTAATAAAAATCCCACTCAAATTTGGTTTATGCTTATTTTCTATATCCAGTTAGTTGGGTCTGAGAGATAGGGTCTCTAAACTCATCGTATCGTATAGTCGGTCTAGACCGACTATAATTTTCTTACTTGTTTCATAATGAACAAATTCCCCAATCCCATACAAATTTTTGTGGAGAGAGTTTATTTTGTTTTTTTTTTTTGGGAGGGGAATTTGTTCATTGTGCACTAACTACACAGCGCCTGGTAAGAATAGTGAACCATTTCCAAGGCAAAGGCCGTTGGATCCCGGGCAAGACCGGCTAAAAATAGCTAGTATATATATATAAAATTCATTTTCTGTTTGTTTGTTTGTTTGACCGCTATACAAATTTTTATTTTTCAACATATTTCTCTCAAATTTGACACACACGATCCCCATATCCGAGGGAAGGCCACCGTACATCTCCTACTAGCCACGCCTACTTCTACGCCCATTTTTTCTGTATAATTCATTTTCTAACTTTTGGTATTTTTGTTCGCTATACAAATTTTTATTTTGCAACGTATTTCTCTGAAATATGGCGCACATGATCTCTGTGCTCCAGGGAAGGTCACCGTATGTTTCTTACCGGTCACGCCTGCTCTTACGCCCAATTTTTCTATATAATTCATTTTCTGTTCTTAGGTATATTTGTTCGCTATATAAATTTTTATTTTTCAACGGATTTTTCTGAAATTTTGTACTCGCAATCTCTGTACTCCAGGCAAAGTCACCATATGCTTCCTATCGGCCATGCTTGCTTTTATGCCCACATTTTCTCTATAATTTATTTTCTGTTTTTTGGTATACTTGTTCACTATTAAAACTAAATGAAAAATTTTTACATATTTTTAATGGATGAATTTTGTTAAATATTTATTTAAGTGATAATGTGCATACTGCTCTCAATATCTATCCTGCAATAAACGCATTTAAAATCTGTATTCCTTTCAATAGCATCATTTATGTGCGCGGACGCGGACGCGACGTGATCGCGGAGCACAGCTCAGCTAAAATATCGGAGGGTTCTGAAAAATATATGTTGGCGATTAAAATAAGTTGACGCCAACTGCTCTGAAGCATGGGTGTAGTTGCCAAATGCGCGGACGCGGACGCGACATTTTAGCGGAACACATCTCGTATGTGCCATAGTTACCTGTTGATCCAAATAGGAAATGCTATAAGCATCCATTTTCCATTTTTGAAACTTCTATAAATTTGACGTGTCCGCTTAATGATTATCACCAATTGAATGCAGTAATTCCATTTTTAATTTTTTTTTTATGTTAATGAAATAAATAAACTTAAAAAAAACGGTTTCGCAGCTTATTTTTGAAGCATTTTTGCTAAAGCGTCTTATAAAAAACTTCTGATTTAAAAAACCAAAAAATACTAAATTAAATAAAAAAATGAATTTACTCCCCAAAAAACGTATGAATTTTTGGGGAGGAAGTTCATATTTTTTCGGGATTTGTTCATCAGGAACTAAGTACTCAGCACCTGGTAAGCATAGTGAACCAATTTTCGAGTCAAAGGCCTTTGGATCCCGGGCAAGACCGGGTGAAAACAGCTAGTTACAAATAAATTTCATACTGAAATATTATTAGTATTTATAAAAATAATTTTTTATCATAAAAATTTTTTGAGATCAAAGAATTTCATTTTAAATAAAATGAAAAAATTAATTACATAAAAATAATAAATAAATTAAACATATATGTAACAAAAAACAGAAAATAAGGATTTTTTATTATTTCTTTATAATCAGGTGTGTAGTTTGTCAAATTTGTCCGAATGAGCTCCGTTAGATGTTGATTTGTTAAACATGAAGGATTTTTGTTTTTAACATTTTTCATGGTGGAGTATAGAGATTCAGATACGTAAATCTGAAATACAGGTCTGGATACATTTTCCTTTTTCTTTAAATCTGAAATCCAGATCAGGATATATTTTTCCTTTTTCTTTTATAAACAATTTTATTGTGGGCAACACCTCCATAAATCGATCCATAACATTAGAAATGGATAGCCATCGTACTATGGACCAAATGGCAACATCGCTTGACAACTCATTCTTTTCCTCAACTGCTGGTAGCTCCATAATAAAATTCTAAAATTGACGATGAGTTTTAGAATTTGTTCTGATAAGTTTTCAATTTATATCGCAACTTTTCAAACGTTTTCATATTAAAAAAATTTTGAAACAATATGCTCCCAACGAATAATACAGTAAATTGGTAAATTATGTGGAATATCTGGATCCTTATTTAAAAGACCAATCAAACCTTGATTTTTACCCACCATTGCAGGTGCTCATCTGTGGCAACACTAACAAGTTTATCTTGCGGCAATTCAAATTTTGTAATCACTTCGAAAAACGCATTTTTTACAGCAATGCCTCGCGTTGTTTCACAAACAGCTACAAGGTCTAGGATTTCTTCAGTGATATTAAATTAAACTGATGCAGACCTAATGAAGATCGCCAATTGAGGAATGTGGCTAACATCTGAAGATTCATCAAGAAGCTGAATTTTTTAGATAGTTTTTTAAACTGTCTCAATAAAAGTACTAATATCTCTAATCCAACGCTCGGTTGTGTGCCATTATAAAGAAAGCTGATCTTTTGCTTTATGCAGCTTTATTACCCATTTTTTAACAAAAAATTCCCTAAATTTTATAGCAAAAATCGTGTTTTTCACTTCAAAATGCTGAAAAAAAAAATGAAGAAAGACTCTTCGTCACTACCTCAGGTAACATGACACCTTTTAAACGCATTTCGATTTTTTTTATTTCACATGATCCGCTAATGAGCTATGATGTTCACCGCAAAACAACAACGCCTCCGGGGATTCGCTGTCACGGACTTATTTATTAAAATTTTGAATTGAAAATTTTAACATGTATATGAAATAAATAATCCAACATTATTTATATCTTCAAAAAAGAATTAAGAAAATATGACTTTTTAACTTTTTGTTATACACTTATGTTGTGAAATATTTAACGTTTTATAGCAAAGGGTTGTTGAATTAGCTAAAATAATTTTATATTATAATTTTTTCACCAATACAATTATAAGTTACACCGATTTGTGTTACGGCTCACATGTTACGCTGTTTTTGTGATTGTATTGTGAAAGAGAAATTTACCCCCCTGCACGTATATATGTTTACACATCAAAAATGATGAAGGAGAAAGAAACCTTAGTGGTTGTATTAATATAATTTTTATCGAAAAAAGGGGCGTTTTACACAGAAATGTGTAGTAACATATCTTGTCATACACTTACCGATAGCGCTGCCATGTGTGTACGCGTTTACACAAGGGCAGACCATCGGTAAGGCAATGCGTAATGACAAGATACCATGTTACACATCATTTCCTGTGCGAATGCGGAACAACGGAACGCACGAGTTACATATTTAGACAAAAACAAAACTATACATAAAGTCGACGAACTTGTAAACAAGGTAAATGCTGATTCAGCTCCAGACAAGTTCGACGACTTCCTAAATAAAATAGGGCAAATTAAATAAATGCATATTTATGAAAATAAAAGTTGTGAAATCATAATTCCAAATTAAAAACATTTTAATGCTGAAGTGTAACTTCCGCAATAAAGTTAATAAACAAATTATTGATGACAATTAAGTTTAGCAATAAGTTATGGATAAGAAAAATGCTGAAGTGTACCTTCCGCAATAAAGTTAATAAACAAATTATTGATGACAATTAAGTTTAGCAATAAGTTATGGATAAGAAAAATCACTTTTGTAAAATCAGTCTAATTCTTCCAGCTAAACAATAAAGTCGTTTTCTTTTTAAAAACCTAATTGTCTGTATTAAGTATTTATTTGGCGCAGTCGGTAGGATCAGTTTTTTATAACGGATCCAGTGGTACGAACGTACGTTTTGTTAAAATAAATAACAAAAGCATTTTAAATAAAAATAAACACTATACCAGTGCAGTGAACGCTAAAGAGCTAACACCACGGGAAAAGAACAAAATTATAACAAAAACTATACCAGTGCAGTGAACGCTAAAGAGCTAACACCACGGGAAAAGAACAAAATTATAACAAAAACTATAGCAGTGCAGTGAAAACTGAAGAGTTAACACCACAAAAAATACATATAGTAATAACAAAAAGGCAAAATTAGGAAAACTCAAAGAGAACAAAACTTTGACCAAAGAAGACGAAGAATGGCTCAGGAAGAGGCTCATATACCCCCATTGGAATTGGTAGAGGAATTAGCTAGGAGAGAACAGCAATTAGAACAATTGCGGAACGCTTACATAGAACTCCAAAGAAATCAGCCACCTAATATCCAGGACACAAATTCCATATTTAAAAATGTATCCCACTTACCGGTATTCACAGGATCAAACGAAATTACCATAAATTCCTTCATAAGTAGTGCAGAATACTTTTTATCAACAATCAACAGGGAGGACTCAAAAAAAGAAGCAGTTAAAGCAATATTCTACAGAAATATCCAAGGCGAAGCAAAGAACACCGTTATAAATATTCAACAGCCTGATGACTGGGAATTAATAAAGAAAGTGCTGAAACTAAGATACCGACCTGACACGGAACCACACCATATCTACAAGAGGATAAATAATTTAAAAGTAAATAATGTAAGTGAATTAGCATTAGAATTACAAAATATTAAATATAAGTCAGATGAGTTAATTGCTTACTATCGTGGTGACCATTGTATTGATTTAACTAACATAGATAGTTTACTGGCTAATACAGCTAAAGAAATAACTCAAGGAATTTTACTAGACAAAATCTACGACGAACGAGATTTAGGGAATATTATAGACATAATGACTAGAAGAAGATTTGAGGATAGTTGTATTCGACCGGAATATAGAAAATTTAGGGTTAAAGAGGACATAGCATTTAGACAAAATCGGACACAGAATAGAAACAACTATAACCAACGGACGAATTATAATAGTAACTTTAATCAGGGATACAATCAACAAAATTACCTGGAACGGAATGATTTTAGAAGAAATAACGTTAACAACAATAACTATAACTTTGACAATAACAGGAACTTTAATAACTCGGGACGTTATAGACTTCAAAATAGCAGTAATAACAATAATATGTTGAATAACTTCCAGAAGTTCACTCAGGTGGGAAACCCTAGGCCAAATTCCGGCCAATATCGCTGGAATCAACCTAGGCAGGACCGAACCGAACAAATGGAAGTAGATAATGTGGAAATAAATTATAATAACTTTAATAATCGGGGTAATTTCCAAAGATCCGCCCAGGTAGGAAACCCAAGGCAAAAATTCAGCCAATATCGCTTGGATCAACCTTGGCAAAACCAAAACGGGTCAATGGAAGATGACAGTAGGGAGAAGGATAATGGTCCATTGGCAGGACACTCTGAGTCAAACATATGTCAATGTAACGTAGGTCAACTCGGACAAAGCCAGGATCAGTTTTTTCGAACACCCCATCGGATTGTCTACCCACGATAGAAATTACGATTGATGAAATAAAGTACATTGCATTAATAGATACGGGAGCAAGAATAAGTTTAATAGATAGAAATATAAATTATTTTGAAAAAATTTTATTAAAAGAACCAATTAATTTTAGCACAATAACCGGGAAAGATACAATTAGATACGAGGCGCTAACTAATGCACCTAATGAATTTAATTTGCCATTTCATTCAAAAATTAAATGGAAAATTACTGAACTTAAAGGTCGAAAATACCATTTTATAATTGGGACTGACCTATTAAACTGTTTTTATACAATAATAAATTTGATAGATGGATATATTTCTATTAATGGGAAAATTAGTAAATTTTTAGAAAATCCTTATAAAAATGTTGAAATTTGCGTATTAGAGAAAATTGAGTTCGATTGGGATAGGATTCAATTAGAACATTTAAATGAAGAAGAACGTAGGGAAATAACGAACATTTTGAGAAGATTTAAAAATTTATTCTTTAAGGAGGGAGACCAGTTGACTAGCACAATGGACATAAAGCATGAAATAAGGACGACAACTAATGAATAGATAAACTCTAAATTATGTAGATATCCTCCACAACACGAAGAGGAAGTTAGAAGACAAATAAAAGAAATGGAAGAACAGGGAATAATTAGAAAAAGTAGTTCTAGGTATTCGAGTCCTTTGATAGTAGTACCCAAAAAAGTAGATAATTCAGGACAGAAAAAATATAGAATTGTAGTTGATTACAGAAAACTCAACGAGGTGACAATAGATGATAAATTTCCTCTTCCAAATATAGACTCAATTTTAGACAAACTAGGACGAGCTCAGTATTTTACGACACTAGATTTGGCTAAGGGATATCACCAAATTTTGATTGAGGAACAAGATAGGGAAAAAACAGCTTTTGTAACACCACAGGGACTTTATGAATTCATACGAATGCCAGTTGGACTAAAAAACGCACCGGCGACCTTTCAACGACTAATGAACGAGACATTACGGGAATACATTAATAAAACTTGCGTAGTATATCTTGACGATATTCTCATATTTAGTACTTCTTTAAGAGAACATGTGAAGGCTATAACAGACATATTTAACGTATTGGAACAGACGAATTTGAAAATACAAATTGATAAATGTAATTTTATGAAAAAGGAGACTCAGTTTTTAGGTCACATTCTAACATGTGAGGGACTAAAACCGAATCCGGAAAAGATTAAAGTTATTCAAGAGTTAGAGATCCCCAAAACTGAAAGACAGATAAAAAGTTTTTTAGGACTTACGGGTTATTACAGAAAATTTGTTAGGGACTACGCTAAAGTAGCACAGCCGATAACAAAATATTTGAAAAAAGGTGTAAAAATAAATATGAAAGACCCAACGTACATAGAAGCACTCGAAAAATTGAAAACCCTGATTATGTCACATCCAATTCTTAGATATCCGAATTTTGAAAAGAAATTTACTTTAACAACAGATGCCTCTAACTACGCAATTGGCGCTGTTTTATCACAAGAAGGGCATCCAATATGTTTTGCATCTAGGACATTGAATAATCACGAAAGAAACTATTCGGCAACAGACAAAGAATTTTTAGCCATATTATGGAGTGTAAATTACCTTCGACCATATCTTTATGGCAGAAAATTTTAAATTCTAACAGACCATCAACCGATCAAGTTCTTGCATTCAAAATATAAAGGAAAAGATATGTCTCCAAGACATCAAAGATGGTTACTGAAACTAGGAGAATACGACTTTAAGATAGAGTATATAAAGGGAAAGGAGAACAAAGTAGCAGACTTTTTAAGTAGAATAGAAAATGTTAATGAGGAAACGGAAGAAGACAATAAAAATTTTCAGGATAAAGGAGATAATGAATCAGATTTTAACATAATAAACAATATAGAAGATGACAATGTATCTATGGCAACAGTTCATTCAGCGGAAGAGAATTTGCAGGATCATTTTTATATAAAAGAGGAAATAGTTAACAAATATAAAACACAAATTGTAATAACAAATAACAAGATTGAAGAAATTAAAACTTTACATGGCAAAAGAACTATTTTTATAGCAGAGGCAGATTTTAATAGAATGGGAGAAATATTTAGAAAATATATTACAAAAGGGAAAATAGGAATATTTTCGGAGTTGTCCGAACATAGTTATAATGCAGTTCAAGAAAAGTTGATAGAAATGTTCTCTAACGACAAACAAATAGAATTTATTAAATGCACTATGCGGGCACAAGATATAGAAACTGAAGTAGAGGCCATTAGACAAATATCTCTCTACCATATTAGGGAAAGTATGCACTCAGGCATAATAGAAACATATAATCAGATTAAAAACAAAATATATTTTCCAAAACTAATGGAATTGATTCAGATAGTAATTAATCAGTGTGAAATTTGCCAAGAAGTGAAGTACGATAGGAGACCAATCAAACCGAAATTTTCAATTACAGAAACACCAAAAAGAAAAAATGAGATTATACATATAGATACTTACGTTATGAAAGGAAATCATTTTTTAACAGTAATTGATAAATTTTCAAAATTTGGAGCAGTTTACCCGCTCAACGATAGAAATCACGTAACAATTATCGAACAGTTAGAAGATCATTTTGCTAAAATTGGAAAACCCGAAAAGATAGTGGCAGATAACGAATTTAAAGCCGTCAGAATAGGAGAATTTTTAAAAAGGGAAAACATTGAATTACATTTGACTAAACCCAATAGCCACACAGGTAACGCTGACATCGTTCTATGTCAGGTTATTGTATAAAACAGATAAGGAAATTCCGACGAGACAATTGATTCAGAGGGCAATTCGAAATTATAACGACCGCTATCATTCGAGCATTAAGTATACACCTAGTGAAGTCCATTTGGGAAAAATTGACAATAACATAATTAGAAAGAATTTAGAAGAAAACAAGAAAAAAATAATAAACAGATTGAACAAACATAGGGAGGACTATACGGAAAACAGAAAAGAAGGATTTGTTAAAAACTATAAAGCTGTTAGACATAAGGAACAACCTAGATACAGAAAATCAAAGTTAGACAGAATACATCATTGTAATATCAAACGATCTTTAAAATTTTCAGACTTGGACAATACTGCTGACGATATTGATATGGGTACCGATAATTAGAGGAATAATAACTACAAGACAATTAACAGACCAAACAGGATATACGGACATATATATGCGGGAACAAGAAATAGTCCACTATTCGGACGTAGTCTTACACATAATTAATCTTAACGAAATAGAAGAAATTTTGGACAAACTAACAGACAACATAATTTTAATGAAAGTGAACAATAAAGACTTACTTGAATTGGAACTAATAGATGCCAGAAATAAATTAATGACTTTAATACCTAGACAACCTAGAAAAAGACGTGGAGTTATTAACGGAATTGGAACCATGTCAAAATGGTTATTTGGTACTATGGACGAAGAGGACAGACAAAATATACAAAAGCACTTACTAAATATAGACGAACTTACAGAAAATAATGACCAACAAATATCAATTAATGATTATTTTAACATAACTTTAGAACATTTAAAAAATGTCATATCAAATGATAGAAAGAAAATAGAAAAAGAATTAAATTCTATAAGTAAATTTTTAGAAATAGAAGATAATAAAAGTGTTTATTTGGAACAATTAACAAACATACAATTAATAAAAAATAAAATAGAACATTTACAAGACAATGTAATGTCTGCAAAATATGGTATTGTTCATCCAAGTATCTTAACTAGTAACGAAATAAGAAAATATGAAATTGATTACAATAAATTAAAATATATCCAATTTGGAACCGGATATTTTAACAATTCGTATCTTATTTTTGGAATAAAAATACCCAAAACATTTATAACAGTTAAGTTAAGATATATTGTACCACTACCAAATATTGATTTTAATGAAATAGATTCAAACACAGAACAAATTTTCGAATTTCAAAATACACTTATAAATTTGAAGAAAACAAACACTTGAAAGATTTAAAATTAAGTAATCATTGTTTAATAAAGAAGAATTGTCAATTAATAGAAAATAAAGATTTGGAAATTTTACAACTAGATGTTGATACAATTTTAATTAAAAATGCACTAAATACTACTATAAACCAAACTTGTAATCATGAAAAAAATATTTTAAATGGAAATTACTTAATCAATTTCAACAACTGTTCAATTAAAATAAACGATTATTATTTTTCAAATATTGCAGAAACCACAAAAAAAAGACAAGTAATTGAAAATACAAACAAAGCTCAAAATTTCACACATAAGGTTTCATTTGAACAAATTAAAAAAGAGCATCAATATAATGTAAGAAATAAAAAAAATTTAAATTACCATCAAAAAGTAACATACAGCTGCAATATATTAATTATAATTGTAATAGTTATTATCATTAATATAATTTTTATTAAACATAAATATATAACTATAAAATTAAATAAAAGAATTCAGGAGAATTCTTATCTAAAGGGGGGAGTAGTTACATATTTAGACAAAAACAAAACTATACATAAAGTCGACGAACTTGTAAACAAGGTAAATGCTGATTCAGCTCCAGACAAGTTCGACGACTTCCTAAATAAAATAGGGCAAATTAAATAAATGCATATTTATGAAAATAAAAGTTGTGAAATCATAATTCCAAATTAAAAACATTTTAATGCTGAAGTGTAACTTCCGCAATAAAGTTAATAAACAAATTATTGATGACAATTAAGTTTAGCAATAAGTTATGGATAAGAAAAATGCTGAAGTGTAACTTCCGCAATAAATTTAATAAACAAATTATTGATGACAATTAAGTTTAGCAATAAGTTATGGATAAGAAAAATCACTTTTGTAAAATCAGTCTAATTCTTCCAGCTAAACAATAAAGTCGTTTTCTTTTCAAAAACCTAATTGTCTGTATTAAGTATTTATTTCACGCGTAACCCAACGCAATGCACACGTTGTTATAGAGATGCATTAAATTACGCGTGCGCAACGCAACCAATCACAATATATTTATTATATCCCTTTCGGACCCAGCATACACAATTGTGCGATGTGGATTGAAAAAATTCTAGGAAGCAAATTTTTTATTTTTTGAATAAACTTCCAAACGCAGTAGCTGTGTTAGGTTCTTTTTCAATTATAAAAAAAGAGAACAAGTGCAAACTTTTTTTAAAAAAAAGAATAAAAACCAGTTTCCTCAGTGCATTCAAAGTGTGAAGAAGTATGTCGCGTGGTAAGTAAAAAAACAAGAGAGAGCAAAAGTGTTTTGTTTCTGATGAGAGTGATTTTGAGTAGCCAATAGTTTATAAAATAGTGTTCGAAAGTGATTTAATTAAAATATAAAGTTTTATCAATAGTTAAATGGAGATAAAACTCAGATAACACAATCGTGTATCACGGTCACAAATTGACATTTCTTTGCAAACTCACAATTGTGTTATCTAAATTTTATAGGTAAGAAATTTAACTTATCCACGAATGCAGACCTGCAAAGAGTCCTGAATATTCTCGAAAATTCAGAAGATGATTTTTCCTCTGATGATGAGTACCGCGATACTGCTTGGAAACCAAGTTATTGTCTTCTTAACAGTGCACATAGCAATGATAGCTCATCCGAGGACGAAGTTGAAGATGGTAACCACTTATTTCTTGTAATATTTCGTATCTGATATTATTTATTATTGGTCCTAGGAAATCTTGCTAATATTGCTGATGATGTACCAGTGTTAAGCATTCCATCTGCGTCAAAAACATTCATAGGTGGATCTGAAGGAGGTAAATGCTTCTTATGCAACTGTGTTTACATGTATTTGAACATCAATTTAAATTTTTTTAGAACCAGTTGCTGTTTCAAATATAAATACCACTTTAAATAAGGCACGAGCAGACATATGGAAACAAAAGGAGTTTCCAGTTCATACTATTCCAACGGTATATAGCTGTCAAAATGTTGTTCAACCACGATCGCGTTACGAGTATTTTTCAAGATATTTTGTGGAAAGCCACTATGAAGAAACTGTACAATATACAAAAATATATGCTCTAGCAACTACCGGGGTAAAGATGAATCTCTCAAAAGCCGATATTAAGAATTTTTACGGCTGCGCTATAATCATGGGTTGCCTAAATTATCCACAGGTATATATGTTCTGGTCAAACGACTTTAGGAATGAGCTTATATCTAGCGCAATGTCGAGAAACAAATTCTTTAGGCTGAGAAATATGATTCACTTTGTTGATAATCAAATGCCCAATGCAACAAACAAGCTTTGGAGAGTTCAACCAGTAATTGATTTAGTAAGGAATCGTTGCAATCAATTAGCTACCGATGTTACATCCCATTCAATTGATGAGCAAATGGTCCCATTTACTGGCAGATGTCCAGCAAGACAAGTCATAAGATCAAAGCCACGACCGGTGGGTTTGAAAAACCTTGTTTGTGCTACTTCCGAAGAATTAATCGTTGACTTCGAAATGTTTCAAGGGGCTGGTACATTTCCTGATAGTGGACTGGACCATGGACCATCAATTGTGTTGAGATTAACCAAGTTCCTACCCAAAGGCAGTTTTCTTTATTTTGATCGATTTATCACAACAATACCTCTAATGGTAAAACTTGAAGAGAATGGTTTTAAAGCAAGTGGTACTATTATGGGAAATCGGTTAGGAAAAAGAGTTAACTTTCCGTCAGACAAGCAAATGGAACGTGGTAGTATGACTCAATTCGTTAAAGACGACAAAGTTGCTGTTGTAAAGTGGTGTGACACAAAGTGTGTAACGATTGCTTCAACTGCATGTGGAAAGGACCCGGTTGGCGAAGTAGAACGTTGGATAAAAGCTATAAAACGTCGTTTGCCAGTCCCAATACCTGCGGTAATTCAATTGTACAATTCAAAAATGGGAGGCGTGGAGAAAGCAGATCAAATGAAGGAATACTACCGCATCAGCATGAAGACTAAGAAATGGCCAGTCAAAGTTTTTTTTCATTATCTTGACATGGCGATATACAACAGCTGGATGGAATACAGAAATGATGCAAAAATAGTTGGTGTTCCGAAGAAAAACATAAAAACATTCCTCACTTTCAAATTAGAAATAGGAGAAGTGCTATCTAAGTACAAAGAAGCTCCTCCAGAAATAGCTGAACCTTTTGAGTTACCTCATGAGATTCACGGAACAAAATTCCGTCCTCACAATGCTCCAGATGACATCAGATACGATCGTTATGACCATTGGCCCCAATTTGTAGATGGAACCGCAAAAATATGTCGGAACACTTTCTGTGAAAGCAGAACAAGGGCAATATGTCAAAAGTGCAAAGTTAGTTTGTGTGTTCCGAAAGGCAAGGACTGTTTTAAGGAATATCATATCAGTCTTAAGTTTATAAAACATATCTCGTTAAATAATTATATTTTTAAGTTTTATTGAATTTCTTCTTCTTTTATACCAATTTATACGCTACATTTTTTAGTGTATAATTTATTTATTTGGTTTTTGTTTTGTTATTAAACTAATTTATTTTTGATTTTTAAGTTGAATAAAATTGAAATACGATGAATCCTTTTTATGAAAATATGAAATTTATTTTACCACTAAACGACCAAAGTACATAATTGTGCTTGGTCGTTTTCGAAAAATAATAATTATTTTACATATAAATAGCCAAAATACACAAACGTGTCAGGTCCTTATTCAAAAATTCATGATTGTGAAAAAATTTCAAAAATTAAATTTTAAACGTCTGTAGAAAGAAAAATTTTAAATCTTTACTTTTGTGAAAATTAGAGCATATTTTCGTGATGGGTCTGAAAGGGATATATGTTATATTATTATTTTTCATTTATTTATTTATTATTAATTCAAAATTTGGGTCTAGCTTATCATATTCCTTTTATTCTCTTTTTGTATTTACAACAGCAATTGATTCATAGAAGTTTCTTTCGGCTAAAAATTCCAAATGAGGTTACAAATAAGCATTTCTTTTCTTACAACCGCTAAACAATTCCAAATACAAATTTTATGTGTGGCACCCTAACCAATTATTTGTTATAGTATCTGTTAAGAGTTTTTCAGTCTCAAAAATGTTGTTTTAATAGAATAAGTAGTTGCAGTCGCCAATATTGAAGATTGAGGCATGTTATTCTTGGTTTAATTAGGTAACCTCAATTAAATTAGTTTTGAAATTTGCATAAAACCATTGATTGGTAAACGGAACTAATTCTATTGTTGTGGTTATCTTAATTTTAAATCAATTGTGTTAAACTATTGTTTTAAGGGAATATCAACCCTCACCACATAGTGATACAAATTTTCTGAAAAAGTACAAAAATAAAAAATTTATTTGCGACCCCATAAAGTATATGTATTCTTAATCCTTATAACAATTGGAGTCGATAGAGCGATATCCGTCTATCTGGCTGTCTGTTGAAATGACGCTCATTCCCAATATAAACCATTTTCCTGGGAACATATTATTTGATATACTTGATATAACTTCACAAGTTATTAATAGCATAAATCGAGTACTATAATAGAAAAAGGCATGGGATTTTGTCTAAGTAAATAAGTTATTAATCAGCCCAATTACGAATATTCTCAAGGAATTTCTTTCACACGGAAAATAATTTTGTCGAGAAAAAATTCTCCAATTATAAATTCCGCGTGAACAAAAAAATTAATAAGTGGCATCATCGAATTTCGACGCCACACAGTGGACCATATTTTGAGAAGGCGGCCAAAAATCATTTTTTTTTACCAATTTTAAAGCTATGTTATGCATTTGAAAGTAAATACTAGTAAACCTCGGGAGCCAAAAAATTGCGACTCTATCTCAACCATATCACAGCGAGCAGGTATTTTTCTAAAATTAAAAATTTCTTTGTAAATTTTTATTTTTGAATGACTGTAACTTTTTTGATTTAAAAGATTTTGAAGTGAAATAAATTTCGTACAATTTTGTGGCTTCCATACTATAAACGTTAAAAACACAAAATCACTGAGTCATTCCAAAATTTAAAAAAAAAAAATTTTTTAAAAAAGGTCAAAATTTTCCGAAAATCTCCTACTTAATAGATCATAACTCCTGCCAGTCAAATGCAGTTAAAAAAAATCTTTCACTTTTCTATAGTACGAACCCTCCCCTATACTCCTATACCCCACTATGTACCCGCCAGTTTCCGCCCTTGTGCACCAGAACAATTTTTCTGACCCAAGGTTAGATATTCTCTGCAAAATTTATGAATACAAAAGTTGCCCACTATGTGGTAAGGATATATTAAGATTGAGGTGATGTTTGTAACTGCAAAAAAAAATATTGGACCTTTATCCATCTTTTATTATACGGATCGACTCAAAAACACTTTCTGAGTCGATTAAACGATGTCCGTCCGTCCGTCTGAGTGTTATGAATACAAAAGTTGTTCGTACCGGTGCACCGCGGTGTATTTTTTTTGCGTGTCGGTAGAGTTGTCAGGAGTTGTTATATACTTATAAAAAAGGGTTGATATATAATGCGTTTAATTGTTTCAATTAGATTTACATAGGTATCTTTCAAAAACACTAATAGTCTGAATTAGAGTTATATAGTTTAAATACCTGACAAAAAGGGAAACAATTTAAATGACAGGTAAATGGTAAAAAAAAAAACTATTGCGACATAGCCCTTTAAGATATAAGAAGGTATGCTTCACCTTTTAAAAAGGGTTAGAGTGTGGGTTTTTTATGCTTCTGAAAGTGGTAATAAAAGATAAAAATAAAATACTTCAAGGAGATTTTTTTCCGATCCGGAAACTGCAGCATCTATCATAGGTGTAGATCATGAATTAATAAGAAGATTCAAAATCATATTACAAGTTCTAGCATGCAGCAGAAAGATAAATGCAAAGAAATTGGAGAGTACGCCAATAAAACAGCTATACTTTATAATGAAAAATGCTCTTGGAGATATATGCCATCCACAGTTCATAAAATTTTGTACCATGGGGAACAAATATTTCAAAACAATATGCTACCAATAGGAGATCCATCTGAAGAAGCACAAAAAAAAGGAACAAAGACTACAGATTCTTTCGCGAGCACAACACAAGGAAAATGTCCAGATGTTGTACTATTTTGTTGTGCACTTCAGATCCATATATGTCCAACATTCGTCAAAAATGGAAAACTACCTCTATTGAATTAGACGATGAAGCTAAACAACTTCTAGAAGATGAAAATCAAGGCTACTTAGAAGAAATTTTTACTAAAATTGGTTGATTTAAAGTACTTTTTCATTACGCTAACAATAAGTTACACTTTTTTTTATATAGTTAAAAAATTTTCTTGATTTAAAAATTTATATATTTTGTAAATTTACAATAAAAATTGTTATATTTCATAAATTAACCATAAAAATTGGTATAGAAATATTTAAGAAGACAATAAAAAAAAAATTCAACTAAAGCAAAAACATACAAGTTTTTCATTGAAACTTCTCTGTCTTGAACCAATATAAGGTAAATTTTACGTTCGCTGCTTAATAAATTATATTTTAACTCGGGATCTTTCAAAAAAAAAAAAAAAAACAACCTAAAAAGTTTACGGGGCCAAAGTTTGGCATTTTCTGAAAAAAATACCCTAAAAAATTGTTAAAAAGTATAAGTTGTAAAATTAACTGAAAAAATGAGACATTATATTAAAAAAAAAAACCTTTTTTTCCTTTTAACACTTCACTTTTGTACCAAAATTCAACTACAAATGAAAATGTATATCAAAATTCGAATCCAATCAAAAGTTATAGATTTTTGACTACCTTCTCGTCAAATGGTCCACTGTGCGCCAGTTGTTTTGCTTATTGACAATTAATTTTCTATTTTTTTTGTGTGTGCCGATAGCCTAAGTTGCTAGTGCTTTAACTTTAAGATTTATTATAATTTGAATTGTAGTAAATATCTAATAAATAAATAAATAAATAAATTTATTTTAAAGAAAAATTAAATAAAAAATGCATAGTATAACTATTATGCGAGCACTCGTGGAGGAAATTAGTGTTGTAGAACAACAACAACGAAATGACTAAAGGATTGCTAGAAGTCAATTGCGGGCTGAATCGATGGAAAATACAATCAATGCCTGAATTGGCTCTCAATAAAATTAACAAAAGTTGAAGTTTAGGTTTATTTGTGGTCTTCAACCTACAAGGTTAATAAAATATTATTTTTTTATTTAAATTTTGTTTTATCAAAATACTCCCGTCTGTTTTACAAGGGAAATTTTTTGAGAGAAAAAAAAATTCAAGTGCATTGAGAATAACTACTTTTTTCCCATCGAATTTTTTTGTTATTCATAATAGGGGAAAAGGGAGAAGTGAGAAATTTCACGCGGAATTTTTGTTTAAAATTGGGCTGAATGTGAGTAGTTAGATAAAAATGGACGGGATCGGAAAAATGGCCGTGGCACCTCCTATACAAAAAAAAAAAAAAAAAATGATATAAAGGGTCCGCCATCTAACGTTTTTTTTTCAACTAGTGCTTATTTCGTGAATGGTAACACTTAGCTCATGTCTGATTTGACAGATTATTAATTTTATCCTTCCGCTGAACGAATATGGTTGTGTATACGCTTGAACAACGCTGGGAAATATTGCGACATTTCTTTGAAAATCATGATAATGTTACAGAATGTGTGCGAAAATTGCGTACGGATTTTGGAAGAAGAGAAGCACCGTCAGCTCTGTATGTTCGTTTTCTAGTGAAAAAAGTGAAAGCAACTGGCATCCTCATCGATAAACCAAAGCGTGAAAAGAAAAAAACAGTGCATACACCCGAGAATATTGCTGTTGTGGCAGAAAGTGTGCGTGAAGCGCCTTCAAATCAATTCACCTGAAAGACCTCGGTATGGCGCCATACAAAGTCCAATTGCTTCAGGAGTTGAAGCCAACTGACCATCCAATGCGTTTTCGCTTCGCTAAGTGGGCCTGCGATCGACTTACAGAAGATGCCGATTTTGCCACAAAAAAAAATCTTCTTTTCAGATGAAGCTCATTTTGATCTTGGCGGGTATGCAAACAAGCAAAATTGTCGCATTTGGGGCACAGAAAACCCGCACGCATACATTGAAAAGGCGATACACCCAAAACGAGTCACTGTTTGGTGCGGATTTTGGTCCAGACGCATAATTGGGCCATTTTTCTTCGAAAATGAGCAAGGAGTGGCCGTTACAGTCAATGGCGATCGTTAATGGGCCATGTTGAACGAATCTTTGTTCACAAAATTGAAGAAGAGGATATTGGCAACATTTGGTTTCAACAGGACGGCGCTACGTACCACACAGCCGAAGCTACACTCGATGTCTTGCGCCCTGTTTTTGAAGATCGCATTATCAGCCGCAGAGCTGTTGTCGTTTGGCCACCTCGTAGCTGCGATTTGACACCGTTGGACTATTATTTGTGGGGTGCCCTCAAAGGTAAGTGTTACGCAAATATGCCAGAGACAATTGACGCTTTAAAGGGAAATATTCGTGAAGCCATTGGTGAAATACAGATGCACACAACCGATAATGTGCTTAAAAACTGGACCGATCATGTAGGCTACTGCATGGCCAGCGGAGACAGCGATTTGAATGAAGTTATTTTCCATTATTAACCGGAAGGATTGTACTTTCAAATAAAAAACGAAATTTGAGATAATAATCAGTAGTTTTTTTTTATAGCATTTTCAAAAAAAAAAAAAAAAAAGGTTATTTGGCGGTCCCTTTACTAAGAAAATGAGTCTTGAAATTTTTGACAAGGACATTAATTACCAATGTGAGTAATCGTGTATTATAAGGGCGGAATCACTAAAAGTAAAAATCGCCAATACCGATAATCGCGAGTACCAAAAGTCGCAAAATTCAAAAATCGCACAAAATGACAAAATCGGATAAAACCGAAAATCGCAAATAAAAGAATCGCCAAAAACAAAAATTGCCAGAACCAAAAATCGTAAATAACAAAAATCGGCAAAATAATTACCAAAATCAGAAATAGCAACAAAAAAAAAACAAAAATCACCAAAACGGAGAATCGCGAATAAAAAAATCGCCAAAAACAAAAACTTCCGAAACCGAAAATTGCGAAATACAGTATTCGCCAAAGTCAAAAATAGACAAAATCAAAAATAGCCAAAAATAAATAAAACGGTTTTCTAAAAAAATATTCCAAGTTTATTTATTGCGGTTATGATGGGTATAGCGACGCGCCGGTTTACTGTTAGTATGTTATAAATAGTGCAATAAGTTCAGATGATAAAATAAATGCAAAATCCCCTCTTTTTATACCCTATATCACTATTTGGTTTGGGTATAATAACTTTGTGCTGCTGTTTGTAACTACCAAAAATATTTGACCTAGACCTATGTTTTATTATACTGATAGAATCAGAATCACTCTCTGAGTCGATTTAGCGATGTCCGTCTGTCCGTCTGTGTGTCCATGTAAACCTTGTAATCAAACGACATGTCGCAATATGAATATATTGTAATGAAATTTCGTATATAAGCTTTTATCGGCCATAGGGTGAACGCCATTCGGTCCATGTTCAGACCTAGTTCCCTTACAAATGACCTCTATCACTTAATCTACTTAAATTGCCATAAGATCCATATTATCATATAGATCTCGGTCAAATTGGGTTTGTGTGTGTTTATTATATCCATTTATCATTTGTGCAAAAATAAAACCCATGTGGTAATTCTTTGTCATAGCCCCCATATAAAACCGCTTCCCGACTTTCGCTTAAATATATCAAAAAACGAATATATTGCACAGATTTTTCTCAAATTTGGTTTGTATAAATTTTGTCGAAATATAAATGACTTTATCAAATATGGTCAGGATCGGTCCATTTTTCGAACTAGTCCCCATATAAATATAGCATCCGATATGATGATATCTGCAGCCAAAAAAATTAATAACAACTCCACTCAAATTTGGTTTATGTTTATTTTCTATATCCAATTAGTTGGACCGAAGAGATAGGGTCTCTAAGCAACGGTATAGTCAGTCTAGACCGACCATAGTTTTCCCACTTGTTACTAATAGTGTTTTTGAAAACAAATTTCAGATATCACAGATCGCATATTAGCAAACATTTATGAAATGTAGCATTAGGCTTTTATCAGCTAATGTAACAGTCATTACTGAAATTGTTAAAAATCAGTCGTAGTCCAAGCCTTTTTTTGTGGATAAATTTTTTATAAACACGATTATTTAAAATAAACCAAAGCTGGTTACGATACAAGTATACCATTAAAGGGATTGTAGGGGACATTTATATGGGTATTTTGTCTGAGTATGCGCCAATATTAATAATATTATAGGCTGTAAAAAGCTTATATACCAAAATTCATCAAATCGTTAATGGATTCACAAAATGATTCTGATGATCAATAGTTGCAATTTGAAGAAACCATCATCTATGGTGGTATCTGATCACATGGTGGTATAGGGTATAAAAATTTGCACTTTAAGGGCAGAGATTTTCAAATTTGTTGATGCTTTGTTATTTGTAACCGTATTAAAAACCTTTTTGGCGGCTTAATACACCAATAGTAATAGTTTTGTTTTTCATTATTATTATTTTTATTTAAAATTTCTTGAGGATTTAAAAAAATGAGTTGGGTTAAACGAGAGTTGTGGTCGCGCTGTTGAACAAAATCAACGAACAATTTCATTTGCAGTTACACAACTCTCTTCATTATATTTTATGTAAATATGTTTTATCCTTAGAAAGGTGGTAAGAGTAAATTTTTATATTTCAGCATAAATGCTTGTATCTATATTAATAAATAAAATAAACTATTGATTGTACTTTTGATAGTGTGCTTATTAAGAATTTTATGATTCAATCTACATATATTTAAATATTGCTGGGTTGCCTCTGTAAATATCAGCTATAAAAACGTCTATAGAATATGAAATTAAATGTATAATAAAACATTCCTTAATCTTTATCTTTGTGTAGTGTAAATATATTTGTAACAAAATTATATATTACTGCCAAATGTATTCCTATTTTAAAGGTTCCATTAAAAAACAAGTTGAAATTTTGTTTTATTTATTTAGGTTTTTAAACGGAAAAAATTAAAGTTTTCTTAATTTCGATTAAGTGAACTGAATTTAATAATCAACTAAACAAATATTTATAATTTTAAATTACATATCATAAAAAATGGAATTTGTATTGGTAATAGTTCAACTCATAAAAAATATTGACATTATTGTTGAAAACAATTATTTTCTACGTAAACTCATATTCATACATACAACATTAACTAAGGCAATAATTTACTTAAACTTATTATTTTAGAAGTTTACCTAAAATATATATGTATTTACTATCTATGTAAAAACCTCACCAACTTATATACTTATATATACATACATTTGCAAAAGATTTATGCATTTCATATTAAAATATCTAAACATGAACGTAGAAATAAAAAAACCTTAGTTAAAACTTAATTAAGGTTACTCACAAACAACCATTTCCCCAACAACCACACCATGGTATTTTACCACCTGTGTTAGAACTGACGGATAATTTGCGCCTCTGCGAACGCATGCTAAAACTGGCTGATGACTCGCGTGATGAAGCCAAACTATTTGAGTTATGATCTGAATATGATGCCACAGTTTCCTGATTGCTGTCCTGACGCGAGTGATGACTATGATGAGGATTTGAGGTGCTAACAATCGATGAACTGTGTTGACGGTGATGATGATTATGATGGATATGATGGTGACCGCCATTTGTGCCACCACTAGCACCACTAATACGTTGGTTTGCATGGGATACAGTGCCATCTGAATGACGTCGCGAACATTTCGCACGCATGACATTTGCAGCTGCACAGGCAATTTCCGCAGCACTAGCTTTAATTGTGTCTTGACTGTTTTTACGTGGCGTTTGATGTTGCTGTGTTAGAGGTGATACAACATTAGGATAGCTATTACTATGGCCATGATGATGTGACTGTTGCTGTAAACCAATTGTTTGGGAAGAGCCTCGTTGTGGCGTTGAACTGGGTGTAACTGTAATGTTGGGTGTTGCAGTTGGCATTCCAAGTGGAAACCCTTCATATTTACGTGCGGAATGTGGTGAATTTGGTGTACTTTGGCTGGTTTGTATAAGATTACGTAAAGCTGGATTCTGTAAGATAGACGGCAAATCTAAGCAGCTTTCACTTGTTGTAGTTTCTTGTGGGAGGGCTGCAGATTGTGACCGCATTGTGGATAGTGGTTTGTCAGGTGTCCCAGGACTATCCGTGTCAGCACAAACAATTGATACTCTTCTGGCTTTTCTTTTAGCAATTTCAATAGCCTGTAAGGAATACAAATAAAAACTGCTATTAAAATGATAATGCAGGTAAATCGATTTTCTATAGTTAATTAGCAATAATACAGTAGAGTTTGGGGTGTTTCATGTCAAGTGATCCAACTTTTGAAACCGATGTCTTTCGATCCGAAGTTTTCAACAAGATCGGTCCAAAACTCTCTGCGTTCGAGCGGGTCAAAATTTTACATTTTGACCAAACAGGTGTTTTTTCTCATCCATGTAACTTTTTACCTATTGTTTTAGCAAAATTAGTCCTAAACAGTTTGGATAGCTATTTCTCCAGTCTTTCGGAAAAAAAAATTTAAAAAAATAAAAAAATTTTTTTCACTTTTTTTTTTGCAAAATCAAAAATTTATTTAACTTTTTTTTCAAAAAAGGATTTTTTTTTTACTCAAAAGAAAGCTTTGGTTTTTTTCCTTTAAGAGCTTTCTGGTCGCTTAGTGGGATGCGAGTGGGATATCTATCAAAAAAATGTTTTGTAACTCAAGACAATGGTTTTCCAATTTTTAACATATGCACTAATTTGAATTTTTTCCTATTAGTGTGTCAACTTACTGAAACCTTAAAAATAAAACGTATACGCAGAAACTAGACAAATTAGTCTTTCCGAAGGTATGTAATATACCGAACTAATCTTCCATACCTTCGATATTGTAATAACTGCAATATGTCAACCTCAGGAAAAAAATCACTTCTTTTCTATAGAAATGTTGAAAAATAATTTTTTATTTATTTGTAATAATTAAAAATAATATAATAATAATAATAATAATAATAATAATAATAATAATAATAATAATAATAATAATAATAATAATAATAATAATAATAATAATAATAATAATAATAATAATAATATAATAATAATAATAATAATAATAATAATAATAATAATAATAATAATAATAATAATAATAATAATAATAATAATAATAATAATAATAATAATAATAATAATAATAATAATATATAATAATAATAATAATAATAAAATTAAAAATAATAATAATATAATAATAATAATAATAATAATAATAATAATAATAATAATAATAATAATAATAATAATAATAATAATAATAATAATATAAAATTAAAAATAATAATAATAATAATAATAATAATAATAATAATAATAATAATAATAATAATAATAATAATAATAATAATAATAATAATAATAATAATAATAATAATAATAATAATAATAATAATAATAATAATAATAATAATAATAATAATAATAATAATAATAATAATAATAATAATAATAATAATAATAATAAATTAAAAATAATAATAATAATAATAATAATAATTAAAATAAAAAGATAAGTTGTTTAATAAAATTTAATCTTAATCACATTAGATACATATATAACATAACTATCTTTTAATTAATTTATTGTAGCTGATAAAGTATATAAAATTTGTAAATTTTTAAATACCCAGTCTTTCATCCAGCTTATTCACCATCTTTATTTGCTGCTTTTTTAGCCAAGCCTTTTCTGGCGTTACTAGGTTCAGCTGTTGATTTCGCTGCTGGTTTCTTTTTTGGCTTTGAGTGGATGCAGAAAACTTGGGTCTTCCATCGACAAGCATCCAATCTGATCTTCAGTGTTTTCGATGCTTCTTCGTGATCCTCTTTGCCACTAAAAACTGTTTTAGTTTCTTTACAATAATTCTTCGCCAAATACAATAGCGCATTCGAATCTAAGATGCGATTTTGATGAGAGCACTGGAGGCTATACTTCACTGCATTTCCTTTGAGGTTTGCTCCAATATCATCACATGCTCCTTTATCATGAGCAGTTGGATGAAAATGCCACTGAGCTGGCATTCCAAAATCTTTTTTATGAGCTATAAAATTTGCGAAGCTACTTTTCTTTGTAAAATGTTGATGAGCTACGTCCGAAACGTAGTATACCTACTCTACTTTTGCGTTCCACTTTGTACCTGGCATGTAGTAAATAAGTACTGTGAATATAGGTGCTTGGTCGTTATTGAAGTGGAAAGCTTGCACGGCATCCTAAAGAACATATTTATAGTTTTCTGCGAAATCATATGAAATAACGAATTCACCAGACTTCAGTTCTTCCACAAAATTATCCACATTTAAAATTATTGTTTTCAATGTGCATCTGTCAGTCTGAATCCAAGATTAAAATTTTAACTTCGCGATCAAAATAGTTGATGAATGTGGTTTCTGGGCAATTTGAACATTCATCTAAGTGGCAAGAAGTTGTTGCATTAGGACACATAGTCAATTTAAGGCAATGGCGGTAATCGTATAAATCTTCTGGGGAATCATCTGTTAAATACTATAAGTTCATTTCCTTCAACATCAGTTTAACTAACAGCTGAACCTAGTAATGCCAAGAAAAGTTTGGCAAAAAAGGAGCAATTGAAGGCGATAAATAAGGTGAATGAAAGACTGGGTATTTAAAAATTTACAAAACTTAAATAGTTCATCAGGTACAATAAATTAGTTAAAAAATAGTTATGTTATAAATGGATCTAATGTGATTATGATTAAGTTTTCTTAAATTATGCATTTTTTTTATTTTTATTATTATTATTATTTTATAATAATTTAATTATTACTAAAAATAAATAAAAAAAATAATTTTTCAACATTTCAATAGCAAAAAAGTGATTTCTTTTCTGAGGTTAACATATTGCGGCTATGACAGTATCGAAGGTATGAAGTTTCAGTTAGGTATGTTACACACCGTTGGAAAGGTTGATTTGTCTAGTTTCTCAGTATATGCTCTATTTTTAATGTTTTAGAAACACTTACAAACTAATAGGGAAAAATTTAAATTAGTGAATAAATATAAATTGAACAAGTAAGAAAATTATAGTCGGTCTAGACCGACTATACGATACCCTATACCATGCGTTTATAAACTCTATCTCTTAGGCCCAACTAACTGGACATAGAAAATAAGCAAAAACCAAATTTGGGTGGGATTTTTATTAATTTTTTTGGCTGCAGATATGAAAAAGTTCATATCGGATGATATATCTATATGGGGACTAGGTCCAAAAATGGACCGATCCTGATCATGTTTGGTAAAGTCTCTTGTATTTTGCAAAAATATATACAGACAAAATTTGAGAAGAATCAGTGCAATATTTTTGTTTTTAATAGATTTAAGTGAAGATCGGGAAGCAGCTCTATATGGGGCCAAAGGGATCATTTTTGGATTACTCATTAATGGATGTAATGAACGCATACAAACCCAATTTGAGTAAGATCTATATGACAATTTGGATCTTATGGCAATTTATGTCGATTTCATAGGGGTAATTTGTATGGGGCTAGGTCTGAACATGGATCGATTCTCACCAATTTCAATAGCGTTCATCCCATGGCTGATGGAAGCTTACATACCAAATTTCATCAAAATATATTCATATTTGCGACCTGCAGTTTGATTACAAGATTTACATGGACACACAGATGGACGGACGGACGGACATTGTTAAATCAACTCAGAAAGTGATTCTGATTCGATCGGTATAATTAAAGATGGGTCTAGGTCAAATATTTTTGGTTGTTACAAACAGCAGCACAAAGTCATTATACCCACACCACATAGTGGTATAGGGTATAAAAATAAATTTGTTATTTTCAATAGAGTAATGTTTACAATATGTTGATATGATTTTCTAATTAACTCATTTTAATACAAAACCTATCAAAAATCACACGTTTTATTGAATATCACAACAGTAAGGACATGCTAGTACATGTTAAATATACCGTTGGACATATTCTATACACCACGTCTTGAAAAAACTTATCATGTGATACCCAATATGTTGACTTGGAAAAATTGAAATATCTTCAAAAATACTAAAAATAGACCCTTTTTAAAAATATCCCAGATCGCAAGGGGTCAATGTTAGACCAGAAGTACCAGAAATATTTTGGGAGTCGTTATTAAACCAATCAAGGTACATTCCTATGGGGCAATTTTTTATGTGAGGAGCTATAATGTTCATATAAACGCTTTTTTTTAATATTAATATTTTTGAATCTGAGTTGCCACAAAAAAGAACCACCGTGGTTTTATCGCGAAAGTTTGATTAAAAAATAATAAGTAAACGAAGTTATAAAAGAAAAGTGCAAG